>VZRZ01004912.1:322913-498293 GCA_013398175.1 Climacteris rufus
ACCACCAGGGAAAGCCAGTGCAGGACGCCGTGCGCCCTCGGGTCTGTCCCCAGCCCTCGGCAGAGCGCGTCCACAGCAGCGTGGCTACAACTCAGCACTGCCAAACCATGTCCCTAAGTGCCACACCTACACAGCTTTTAAATACCTCCAGGGATGATGACTCCTCCAGTTCCCTGGGCAGCCTGTTCCAGTGCTTGATAACCCTTCTGGTGAAGAAAGTTCTTCTAAAATCCAGTCTAAGCCTCTCCTAGCACAACTTGAGGCCATTTCCCCTCATCCTTTCAATTGTTACTTAGGAGAAGAGACCAACCCTCCTCATTACAACTGCTCTTTCCTTTCAGGTAGTTGTAAGAGAGCAATATGGTCTTCTCTGAGCAGCCTCAGGCCAAACACCCCCAGCTCCCTCAGCTCCTCCTCATCAAACTTGTGCTCCAGACCCTTCCCCAGCTCCATTGCCCTACTCTGGACTCACTCCAGCCCCCCCATGTCTTTTTTGTAGTCAGGGGTCCAGAACTGAACACAGGATTTGAGGTGTGGCCCCACCAGCGCTGAGTACAGAGGGACAATCACTGCCCTGGTCCTGCTGGCCACACTGTTCCTGATCCAAGCCAGGATGCCTTTGGCCTGCTTGGCCACCTGGGCACACACTGGCTCATGTTCAGCCCCTGTAGACTGGTACCCCCAGATCCCACCATGCAGTTTCCAGCTCCTCTTCCCCAAGCCTGTTGTGCTTCGTGGGATTGTTGTGACCCAACGGCAGGACCTGACACTTGGCCTTGTTGAATCCCATACAACTGGCCTTGGCCCATCAATCCAACCTGCCCAGATCCCTCTGTAGACTCTTCCTGCCCTCCAGTAAATTGACGTTCTTGCCCAACTTTGTGTCCTCTGCAAACAAACTGAAGGGCCACTAAAACCCCAGGAGATAGTAAAGCATGTACAGGCATGATTTATCTTCACATCTGATTATCCATTCCGGTACTCAGAGCCTGAGAGCCTTTAATCCTTACCTATCTGAAGAAGAAATAGCATCTATTAGACACGGTATAAATGGTGTTATGTGTGCCGCAGGTGGTATGAATATCTCCATTTATGAGGTGCTGAACTTAGAATTTTGGGATGAAAGATTTGATTAAGAGTTATTTGCTTATTTAAAATTGTATTAAGCAGAGAAAAGCAATTTTCCAGGGATTTTATTTGTCATGTTGTCATATTATTTTTTCATTTAATAATTAAAATGTTTAGTAAAATAATAGCTTGTGTCAAAAGTTTAAGCTTGACAACAATAGATGATAACCTCAAGTCTGCCTTGGTAATGAATCAGAATGGCTTCTATGCATATAAACAAGAACTTCTCGTCTGCATGTGTTGCAAACACTGATTAAACCCATAATTAAAGCTAGCTGGGAAAGCTGAGGTGGACTAATTTTGATCTTGAGGTAGTTTGAACATACCATAATAATAAAACAGGAAAAAAAGGGTGAGGAATTGAAGAGTGCAGGCCAAGGAAAGTCACCTTCTCCTTCCTCCTTTTGCTAACACAAAAAGAAGGACAGTCTCCTAGTTTTTAAAGGCTGTTTCCAAACTTTTGTATGTAGGAAAAATACCTACTGTGAGAATAGAGAGCACATGGAAAATACAGAAGACTGTTACTTAGGTAAGCACTGCTAGGCTTCAGAGCCACCCCTAAGGTGTGCTCAGCCTCTCTGTCCTCCTGCGGGGTTTCATAGCCATCACAATTGTAGGTACGAAGGACAAGCTGAGGAGCTGATCTCTGCAGGTTCTCTCAGAAAACAGTGAGGCACAGTACTGGCCTCTGCTCTAAGAAGAGAAGGCATTTTGGCATTCTGACTTCTAACCCATCTGCAGATACTGGCAGACATCACTGCCTGCCATGGTGTTAAGGGGATTTTTTTATCTTACCTTCCACTTTTTCACCTTGACTCCCCTAAAACCAGGTGACTCATTTTTGATACGCGAAAAGCTGAAAACCTGCAGAACAGTGTAAAACAAATAGAGAAAAAAGTACTGATGCAAACAATTGCAAGTTCATCCAGCCAGAACATTTTCTGAATGTGAGCCAAGACCTGTCTTTGAACCTAAAACCTGTGCATCTCAATTGCAGCCCCACAAAATTCTAAGGTTCAGCAGAGGTCAGTGCTCACTCATAGTATTTCTTAGAAATCCAGTGACCT
The DNA here is from genome assembly GCA_013398175.1 of Climacteris rufus. Classification (NCBI taxonomy): domain Eukaryota; kingdom Metazoa; phylum Chordata; class Aves; order Passeriformes; family Climacteridae; genus Climacteris; species Climacteris rufus. Next base: position 325,109 of record VZRZ01004912.1, read on the forward strand.
TCAAGTGAGTGGACTCACACTCAGCCTTTACTTCCATGAGCTTTATATATGTGCTGAAAAAAATAAGGAAAACATACAACCTTCCCTGTGAGTTTGGTGGGAAAAAAGCCTCTGTGGAGGAGGCAAGTTCAGTGTTTCTTTAGGAGCACAGCAGCTCTGGTTTCAAAGTCTCTGGTTTCCAAAGGCGTCTGAGGAGAGGAGCATTTGATCTGAGCCCAGCACTGACTTTCAGGGAGAGAGGAAGTGAGGCTTCTGGCTCTTGCTTAAATTAAATTTCTGTTGTTACAAAGAGGAAATTTGCTGCTAATCATTTGAAAGCAAGCCCTGCTGTAATTGAGTCTTTGTGAAAGTAAGGAGCTAATAATGAGCATAGCTTAGGCAGAACCTGGCAGCACTCCTCACATCTGTCTGCCAACTTGCATAAGCTTCGTGACAAGGGCAGCCACTTCATCACTGCCACCCAGCACCCTGTGCCTGGCCAAACACTTGCATCTCATGGCATAGCAGTTCCCACCAAACCTGCCTCACTTCATCAACCTGCCCAGGGGAACAGGGCAAAGCCAATAGCTCTGTCTCATGCTGTGCCAGTGAAGGTTCTCGTTCCAGAACCAGGTAGAAGAACCTTCAGAGACTTGTTCTGATGCGTAGTTTAGATAGGCATTGGTAAAATATTTACTTCAGATGACGAACATCAAGAAATACAGAAGTAGGAAGTAGGAAGCAGCTTCACTTCCTTGGGAATACATCTAAATTACTAGCAAAATATTCCATTCTGTTATTTTATGAGGCCACAATTCTCAGTAAACACAGTGACACTTAAGTGATACCTTTGATCTTTAAGTGCCTTGGCACATGGAGATATCTTCTTTTTCCCAGAGATGAAGACACTGCATCGTTTGCCTTTGCATGAAACAAGATGAAGCCTGAAGTGACTTTCCACAATGTAGGAATGTCAGATATTTTTCATCTCATTTTTGCTTCTCCAGGGACAGGTCCACTTTAGTAACAAGCATAAATGCAGTCTGAAATATGTGGGTGCTATAATGAGTATAGTAGTATTAGTCCTTTGCCAATTGAGTATAGTAGTAGTAGTCCTTTACCAATCACAGCATTTATCTTGGAGAAAAAGGATGACTCAATAGGACTCTGAAGGACAATGTATGGTTTAAGCTAAGATGTTTATTAACTCTTTATAAAGTCTCTCATAATGAATCCTTCACAGTGTTTTTAGCCCAACATTAGGCATACTAAACCAGTGTTTGGTTAATAGTGTTCAACTGTAAAAGCACACGAGAATTTGGTCTATTGTTGAGTTTCTGTTGCGTTCTGAATTTGAACCTAGAGCTTGAAGCACGCACCAAAACTTTATGCACTTATATGAAAATAACAGAATATTCCTACAACTTTTTAAAATTGTGAACGTTTTTTTAATCCCACCTTGTCACATTTTAGAGATCTAAGTCATATTTTTGTTATGAATCTAAACTGGACCTCGGCTATTTTATTCACATTTCAGACTTTTGAATACTATGGTTTAGCTGAGACTTGAAACCTAACAAGTAGGTACATTACAAGCTTGGTAAGGAAGAAATACTGTGCATGCAGAACAGTTAGTTGTATCTTGGCAGGTTTTTTTGCTTATATTTATTTGTTGGGGAGGGGGGGTTGAGTTTTGGGTTTGCTGGGGGTTTTTTTTGTAGTAGTAGAAACTATCACACCTATAGATTTATTCCTTTTGCCAAGATTCGTTTTTTTGAAAAGCTTGTTTTAAAGACAGGCTAATAAAGGCATAGTTTTAGCTTCAGTGTGAAGTCATCTTGTTCTTTCTTGGGTCAAAAATGTCTGCCTGAAGTCTTTAGAATATGAGTGTCCAGAGATGTAGAGAGCTACATGACAGTTTAACTATTGACCTCAAGTACATAAAAGATTTTCCAAACTCATTTTAAAGTCTCTTAATAAAGAAATCCCAGGATTAGATATTGCAATAATGCTTTGCTTAGATAGAGAAGAGAAATTATATGTCACATTACTGGTAGAACTTGAACCCCCTGAGGTTGTACAAATTTCTCTGAAATATGGTGCAGCAAAATTCATGAGGACATGTCACTTTATCAACACTTATTTAAAATTACTTGCCCAACACGACTATGCCCTTGATACCTATGAATAATGTGAATATTCCTAACCCACAAAAATAAAATCTATGTCTAATAATGTATAATGAGCTGTCATCAGATAGGTAATATTAAAAGCTGTTATGTGAAGTGCAGACATAAGGACACAAAGGTGATAGCAAAAAAAAAAATCAAATGGCATTTTTTTGGGGCCAAACTCCAGGGAAATAAAACTTCAAAAAGCCTAGAGTATCAATAATCTTTCTGAGAGATGCCTGCCATTTTCAGCAAAACCCAAGGTTTGCAAATCTCAGAGAAATCTTATGAAGACCTTCAATTCAATTCTGAGGAGACAGACTAGTGTGAACATGCATGTGTTGTCTCAGCAAACCACATCCATCTGCCCTTTCCATCTCCCTGTGCATTCAGTTCCCGTATGCTCTATCCTTTTTCTCATTTCCAGACCAGTTTACTTAGATTACTCTCTAGAGATTTTGTTTAAATTGTCATATAGCCCCTTTCCTTTCATTTTTCCATGCATAGCCTTCCCTCTTCTCCCTGAATTCCTTCTTATTTTTTCATTTGAATCTTATTGCTCAAGACTCAGAGCAAGTATCTGTCTTCTGAGGTTCTTCTTGGGGGTCTTTTTGGATCTCAGCCCTCTTCTTCAAACTGTTCTTCCCTTTTCATTTTCTGTTCTGTCCTTTCTCTTTGCTCTTCTGCCCTCTTTTCTCTGTCATCCTTTGGGCTTGGTTATCTTTAAATATTTCCTGATGGGAAAGAGTTTTGGCTCATTACCATTGCACATTTGTTCATTGTCCAAGAGACACATTTAACTCCTATGCAGTAAAGGTCAGACAGAGACAGAGACAGAGATATTTCTGTTTCAGAAATGTTGTTTCCTAAGGTTTTCCTGCAGATCTGGACACTTCTGAGAGGACCACTGACTCATAAGAACAATAGCAGAAAGTCTGGTCAGCTTGATGGATGAGCATACAAATTCCAATACCACCTCAGCTGAAAGACTGCAAATAATTCTTTCATAAGTTGCTTTTTTGCCTACTTGTCTCAGTTCAGTTGAGCAGCCAGAATCTTTATCAAATATTAATACCAAACTGCCATGGAGAGGATTGTTTCACCCTTACATTCCTCCTTTCCCTTTTCCCAGTGGAGGGACCTGCCAGATTGAGGGGGTAGCTTGATGCACTCAGACATACATCCTTTCCCTCTCTGAACAAGACCAAGATTTTATAATCTCACTCTGTGTGATAACTCTGTCAGGCAGCTCAGCAAGATTGATTCCAATTATGCACTGCTGGATTTCCAATAACTGGGAGAAAGGTATAAGTCAAACTACAGGAGCATTATATATGTTCCCCACCAAAACTAGGAAAATTTAAGCAGCTTCTATCGTCTCTTTATGGAGGTGGAGGTTGTCAGCAATTTCAAAACGACATCTGGTATAGATTTAGAGAGACTACAAGAATACAAAGAGAAGAAAAATAACATTTAATCTAGACAGATGTTACAATGACTATGAATTATTAGGTTACTGTTGTTTTTGGGGTTTTTTTGTACAATAAAGTTTACACTGTGAAGCTTGCTCTACCCACTCAGTAGCAAATTGGCACTGGACAAGAAACTCGTTTGATTTCTATGAAAAGAGAACTATTAAAGGTGTCCATCACTGACAATTGTCCCTTGCAGGAGGCCACAAATTTCTTCAAACTGATTTGCTTGTAACCTCCAGTGTCTCCTCTTAACTGAGATTAGTATATTCTATTAGGACAACTTCTAGGCTATCCTGTGCTTTTCCACAGGGTAGACATGAACGGGAGTAGCCCTTCCATGGAGGCCTTGTGAGAAGCACTTGACATCAATCATTACTTTTAAGAACCAGATCTTGACCCTAGGGAGACCTTCCAGGTAAAACCCATTACACAAATATCTGTTTTTACGTTGAAAGATTTTTAAAGAGTATCTGCACTTAAAGCAGCATGTGTTCCCTTCAGTAGTTTTCCTCCTCTTAGATAAATAAAATCCTTATCACCATAGATTAAAGAAAAAAACTCTGACTGTTTTACAAAATTGCCACTGTTCAGATTTACTATCACAGAAGATGACAACTTCTGCAGATAATAGAAATTTTTAAACATCTATACATTTTTCACCAGTTAATATACTTTTTACAGTTTTAACAGGCTTTAGGAAATATTTATGCTTTCATTCTAGGCAAATAATAATAATTAAAAAACTCTATCCGTTACATGTTTTCATTCTGCTAATTTACATGAAATAGAATGAAAAATGATTAGCAATAGGGTTTTAGAAACAAGTTATAGGATTCAATTCAAAATTCAAACCCAACAAAGGGTATCTATGGGCAATTAAACATTAAAAAGAGCATAATTCCATGGTCTGCAGGAATAGGTCTGTTTCAGCTTCATGTTCTTGTTGAAGCTATTTACATTTCACTCTTCATCCAAAAAATCTTTACACTGGAGAGTTTTCTGTTCTGGTTTCATTCACCAACATTCCCTTACAAAAGCAAAATGTTGGTGAAACACTGTCCCTGTCATGCATTGCACAGCACCAAACCAAATGATTTACGAGTATCCAACAGTGATCTGATGCTTCTAATTTTTCAATCAAATATTCAAGCTGTGACAAAAGTCAGACGTCTCTTGAAAACTGGAAACACACCTGGCTGGAGAAGCTCAGTCTTATTTAGTTGCTTTGCATAACCATCAATACACTTAAAAAATTGTAAGGGAAGTAGAAACACTCCTCCCTGACAGCCTATAAATTGATCTGAAGTCCATCTACTACACTTCTGCAGGTCCCTGCTCCAGGGAAACCTCACAGAACTGGGGATCCTTGGTCCCAGCCTCAGGCTGGGAAGTTTAACACTGGTATCCCTTTACAAAGCAAAAATATTGTTTGTTCCATTCTTCAGTCAGTAAATCCATATGCTGATTTCCTCTTACATATCCAGAAAATGATTTTTCTTCTTCATCCTATTTTCAGATAGAGCAAGTGTAATGGTAAAACTGATCCTTTGCTGTGTTTTTCAGCACTTTTCCTGTCCTCCATGTGACTTCTTTCCAGTATAGTAGCAACATGGCACATGGCGTAAGCCAGACATTTGATTTTTGAAGAATTTCTTTCTCTTAATGAGAGAAATTTAGCCTTTGTTGGCCATAAGTCAGGTCTTATCATTCTGTGGTAATATTTTTTCAGTGTCCCCTAACAGCTACCAACAGTAATAACACATATTCTTGGGAGAATCACAATGCCTTGCTATTAAGCAAAATGCCATTTTTCTCAAATAATGTTATTTACAAGTGAATTTCCTCTCAGCATGTTGTCTATACCACTGCAAAAGTCTAAGGAATGCTCACAATCCATTCAACTCCCCTTTCATTCACAAGTCCAAAAATTAAGAGAAGAAAAACAAGAGAAAATGGAAAGCATAGTCTTTGAAGATCCACTCTGGAGTAATCATAGTTTAACCTACAAAGTAAGTTCTGAAGCAGAAGCCAGAATAGGAGAAGAATGACAATCTTGATGGACTTCCCCACTTCCTGGAAAATGTGTCTCCTTGATAAGCCTGAAAGAGAATTTTACAGAGCCCTAGAATATGACTTGGTCCTATCCTTACAGCCAGCTCTGTACTGAGCATAAAAAACTCTTAGTGCTAGTGCAAATTTATTGTGCTGATGGCTTCATGGATTCAAAATGCCTGTGTCTGAATCTTGCCTCTCTATATCTTCAGAAGAGTTTATTTTCTAAAGTTGTTTCAATGGCAGGGTGTACTTTGTCTAAAAGTTAGAAGTTATTTTGTAAGTAAATTCAGTTTTCTACTTGCAAATAAATGTGGAATTAACACCTCTGCACTTGATGCCCAGTGACCCAGAAGGAAACTATGAGGCTTATGCTCATTAGGTAACGTTAGAAAAATGGGGTTTTGATACATAATCCTAATGACCATTCACATTTGTCATGGGATTTTTATCTCACTTACACAAGATTGCTGGGGGGTCATTTTACAAAATACTTAGTGATACCTAGCTACACTGCTGAGGCAAACTGTTGCAATTGATACTAAAATTTTAGTGTTATAATTTGCAGTGGAAAAGGAGAACAGATACTAAAGCTATTGTACAGTCTCTGAAGACAAAATTATGGCTTATTTCTGGTAATCTGAGTAGTTGGACTCAACAGAATCGCAGTCTTGCTTAAACCCCAAAACTAAGTGGATTTTCCCTTGGCATTTCCCAGCTCAGGGACTCACTAACATGTACAAATGTGCATGAAATAGTACTCTATCCAATTTGCTTTCAGATAAACATGTTGTAGAGATATAAATGCATACAAAGAATTTGCACCTCTGGAGAATCAAGGTGAATTTAAGCCAGGTTGACTAAGGGTCTGCCAGAAAAATTATTTATGTTTTTAATTCTTTTAAATTGTAGACTTTAATTTTTTACCCTAAACTTACATTATTATCATGAGCCTTATGGTAGTCAATGCATTCGTTAAAGATCCAAGACATCCAAAATCCTCAAATTTTATTTCAGACAAATAGAGATTCTAGTGCTCATATTTTAAAAAAAAAAAAAAACATTATCATTATGGCTAAGAAAAGAGCCTTTTAAGAAAAACTATCACTTTTTTTTTTTTAGTCTTATGATTTGGAAGGTGACAAGTCAGAGTAATGATTTCTGAAGACCAGCATCTCATTGATTGCAATCTATTACAAGGAAGACCATTAAAACTTTCAGATAAGTAAAGATTTCCTACAGTACCTGGCATCTGGGATTCCAAATCTAAATACAGTAATTCTGTATTACTTTTGTTTCTTTTAAAAAAGAAGAAACATGCCAACTCCCTAGCATTGGCTTATGCAGTGATTTAAGCTTTCTGATGAGTAACTAGACCAAGAAAAGACAAAGTTGCAAGGACACATTGATCCAAACACTAACCAGAAGGCAGGCTCCTCTTGAAAGGTGAGGACTAGAAATTTTCTTGACACCTTCTGTGGGCACACACACACATGCTGCTGATAATATCTCTGTAAATGTGTCATCAGATCTTGCACTTTCTGCTCCAAGATCTTCCCTCAGGTTTATATATGTTCAGAAGGATGCCACCACCTCCACTAGTCCTTCCCACCACCCAGGCAGAATCTCTACACTTGAGTGACCATCCTGTACTTGCTTCTTCCGCACATCAAGGAATCCCACACCTGGCCTATTCTCTGGACCTTTTCTGTGTCAGTTCAAGACCTTTTATACAGTTTCCTTTTTAACAGCACTTCCACAGCATCCTTCCATTTACTTGTTTTTTCCCATTGCTGAGCCTCTTCTCTTCAGCCCAGCTTCTTATAGCTTCTCAACACTTTATCCCCAAAAAATTTACTAGGCCATGTATATACTTTTGGGACATATAAGCCTGATTTCAACTTAAAATAACTATAGTGTCACTAGCACTCTACTTGCAGCAACATAGGATAATTGCATAAATCAACTAACTTTCCAGGCATCTAATTATCCTGTGCAATTTTCCACATGGCCAGACTACAACATGTACTGGAGCTAGCTCACTGTAAACAATGCTACCAAATCCACATGGGTTGTGTTAAGTAAAGGTGGCACAGCAATGACCACATTGTAGGTAGACCTTCAGGACCAGGGCTGAATTATGACTTCACTACCCAATAATCAGATAATTGTTAAACACTGCGGTCATCACATCCTACATTTGTCCTGATGGCTAATAAGCCAAGGAGTGCATCTGAGGTCAGACTGCAAGCATGAGCCAAACCCAGCCATTGCTCAATCCTTGCCATATGGGAATCAAAAACCAGAGTCTTTCACTGGTGGAAACTGCAGACAATTTTACTTTCTGCATATTCCCTCTCTCTCCACACTGCAAGGATACTGAAGTGCTTCTCCTATTTTTACAGTGTGAGGCACTTGGCTGGGAATTCTCCATGCTCTAATACGTGTTTGATCAAAAACTTAACTACCTCCTATAATTTAATTGTAAAATGAACACTTCCTTCTACCACAAATGATATTTCCATGGAAACTGCTCAGTACTGTTGGTACAAAATGAGGGTGTTTACTAATGGATCTTTTAATTTTTTCTGAATTTAAAAAAGAATCTAGCTCAAAGTCTTGAGGTTTCAATATTTCTCTCTTTTTTTTTTTTTTTTTTCCCAAAAAAACACATTTGGAGAATGAGGCATACAAACCAATCCATAGTACTATAATTTAGTAGCCTAAATTCTTGGCTCCATAGAGATAATGCTGAGAATAGGTAGCTGAGGCAGAATTATATTTTCTTGTTAAAATTGTTCATACAGATTTATAAAAGATATTTATTGTGGGAGGATATATTGTGATTTCAGAAGATGATTGCATGTTATGCCGAATAGGTACATTTTGAATACAGCTGGAGATTCCTGAAAACCAAGTACTTTATTTCAATATCATGAATACAATCCACCTCGTAGGAAAAGTTGCTCTGGATCCACAAAGGCATTATTAGCGTGATTGAAACATCCAAGATAACACCCTGGCCTTCTGATTCAGATAGTAAACAACTGGTATGCTTGAAACTGACAGAAACTGGTGGAAATTAGGTAGCAGGTAGCCCCCTTTTTAGCTTTCCCTGAGGCAAGACTTCTGGCATTTGGTCTCCAGTTAGGAAAATTTTAAAGCAAAGTCTCTCTCTTCTGTCTGGTAATGTGGTAAGAATTGTGGTGTTGCTCAGGGTAGTTCGCAGCCAAGGAGTCTTCTCTCTCCACTGACTCCTACTACATAAAGGAGACTTTTATAATCACCTCTCTCAGGTCCACACAGGGTAATTTCAGCTGTGGGTACTGCTCCCCAACTGAAGGCTGCCTGCAGTGGAAGGTGACAGGGAGGCATATGCTCATCCTTAAACTAGTCTCTAAGGTTTCTTTCTTCAAAGAAGAAAGACCATCATGAAAGGACAGCAGTTATGCAATGCCCATGATCTCTTTGAAATGTATGTAGACATCCAGACAGTAGATCCTGGATGATGGGCAAAGAAAGTCAAGTGTAAAACTTGTTTTGTTGATATAATGTCACATTCAAAGAAGAAACAGCAAGGTCTCATCCAGAAGTTAAACTATTATTTAAAACAGAACTATATCTGAATGCATACATGACAAGTTTACTTACTTTTCTCTTCCTGAATACAAAGCAGTCTTTGCTCCCACTTCCTTTGCATTTTTGCTGTTAATTAGCAAGCTTAGAGAAGAGATAGCATATTCAAAGGAGTCAAAAGTGGGCAACTTTCTGATGATATAAAAAGATGTCATGGCAGAAATCCCTACACAACTTGTCTAATTATATCTAGAGGTCTCAATTTGCTACTTTTGATCTAGAATTGTATAGCTTGTTTTCCTCTTATTGACTAGTTCCAAGTTTTCTGAACATTATATCCTCTCTTATGTGTTTGCCTTTGTTCACTTTAATCTGTTTGCAGAACTCCATTTAAGAATCCTAGCAGTAGTTGATGACATCTGAAGTCTGAAAATTTGTGAGTGAGCATTTCAAAAGCTTTGACACTGGCTATCAATCACAGCTGTTTCTGCTGAAAGATAAGGCTTCCTCACTTGATCTTCAGGTATTTCAGAAAATGTTGGGGATATGTCATGTTTTCTTGATCCTGATATCTGAATTGCACCAGGTAGCAAATAGCTCCCAGTGAAAAAACAACCCATAATGTGCTGTTAGGATGAGTCTAAGGTTGCTAATACGGTGATCAGTACAAATTACTAGTGTCACAAAAAGTAGATGACCTGGAAAGAGCACGTTTAGATGCCTGTGTTCTTACCTTCCAGTATGTTATCACCATGTTTTCCAGGGCATTTCCTTTTAGTTTCTCTCCTGCATGATGACACTAGTATGAGGCATTTGTCATGTAACCCTGTTGTGGGTTAATTTGTATTCTGAGAATCCTGAGGTTTATATAGTTAGCCTATATAGTTTGCTGAATATGAGAAAGTGTTGCTTGACTACTGGCAAATACTGTCAAAAAGTATTGAAAAAATTTGAGAAGGAGTTCTTTTTATTTTCTTGCAATGATTTTATTTTATGGGGCAGTTTTTTTTCAGATTACCCTGCTGATTTAGAAATGAAGAGAGTTAGCAGCACTTTGCCGATACCCCAGACTTTATTAATACACTTGCTAGATGGGGAGTTCAAATAGCTTTCTTTTGTGCTCTGACTTTTACAGCTTTAATGCCTGATGAAAAACCCACACCTGTCTGAAAAGCTATTTCCGTAACACTGTTCAACACATGTGGAAGGAGAACTAGGATTTATAGCCCAGCAAGGAGAGATTTAAAGCTGCCCTTCCCTGCTGCTCAGACATTCACTTTTACTTCAATAAAGCTCTGCTCCTCTTGCCATACAATCCCTCCCTTGACAGGATGTAAAGACAGAACTTGTTTTCACCATCACTAGGTAGTGCCAGTCACTTTTTAAATTAAAAATTGTCAGACAGTAAGTATGTCCTACACACACTCCCTGTCCTTTGCATTGTCCATTTCTATTCTTCTCCCTGCACAGTGGCAGTGATGAAAGGATTAAATACTCAGGTAGGTGTGGTGCTGAAAATGAACCTTTACCTCCATCAGACATGGTTTGATAGGCTACCTGCCAGCTATGGCACCAAAGGGGTTCCCTTCTGTGACCACTTATTACAAAACCAAAACCAAGCCCACTACTACCACTGCATAGAAAATAATAGTCAGCAACAGGTACAGGGATTTGATGGATGCCCTGTTGATTTAGGATCTTCAATTATTCTAGAAGTCTTTTGGGGAATCAGTCTGCAAGACTTATGCTTTCATGTGTTGCTTCTGTTTTAATCTAAATGTAAAATGTTATAACTTAGAGGCTGACTAAAAGCCATTTTATAATAAACAAAGGAAAGGAAGGTCTGTAATTCAATTTTACCTTATCTGGACAACAAAACTCAATTAATTCTTATTTTCAGAATTTTTATGTACTGTCATTGACTAATACATCTCAGCTTTGTTCTTTTCAGTCTTACAGGACAGTGAAAACTGCCCTCCTCACTCCTCCTCGCACCAGTTCCACTACAGACTGCAAATATAATGTTAATATAAGTAAACAGTTAATGCTTTCAGAGCACACTAGAGCCTGGATGCTTTGGCTCATTACACAGACTTTGGTGGCAGTCTTTCTCCAAGGCTTCAGCAATGCCAAGGAGTTGATACGGCACACAGGGTCCCTGTGAGAAGCCAGGGAACACAGGGACAACTCCCCTGGAGTTGCCTGGAGAAGCAGCCCCTCTGCTATTCCTTTAGGACCAAGACAAAACCAACCAACCAACCAAACACGAAACCAAATCAGCTTTCTGAAGTTCTTACTCTGTTAAACCTTATTACTCTTGCTGAGTGACTGTTCCATTCTGTCCTTTCTTGCCCTTCACTTTAGTAGTTATCCTGTTGCTTGCCTTGCTTTCTTCAACTTAACATCCTTCTCTTCTCTATATTGACTTGGATAAGGCATTAGGCAGATGTCATCCAAAACTGAAGGTAAAAATATATTTAGGGATTAGCCAGTGTACCTTAAAGTTTGTTCACTGACAGTAATTTCCTTTTTCTTTTAACACTGTAATAATAATTAACAATTCTGTAAATATTATGTACAGACTCTGACTTCTCAAAATAAGGCAAAGTTGACAACCAGGACTCTAATACATGCACAAATATAGTTTTCACATATAGGACAGAATCTGAAAATGAGAATAGAGACACTGCACATACACATGCAGAGCATCATGGCTTTGGAATCCATTAGGAGGAGTGTTTTTGGCAGCAGCAATTGCTGCCAGCTAATAGCGATCTTACCCCAAGTATTTTGTGATATAGATTGTGTTTTTCTCTTAAAATTACTGCATGAATCTTCTTTAAAAAGCCAATCATCTGTGACATTTCAGTAGGATCTTTTTTTTACTTAAAGCCTTGCTATAAGGAATTTTAAAGCAGTTAAATAAATTGTCTAATGCATGGATAATGTGAATCAGCTCTGCTTTCAACTACTACCTTCTGAAGATTGCGTCAATTTATGGCTTCAAAAAGAGCAACTGATAATGACAAGTGTGTATAAATTGTTTCTTATATTTTATTGATCAACATGTCTGAATAGTGATTTCCCACTCTTTCCCAGTTCCAATGACTAAAAGCTTGAGAGTGCTTTAAATATTAAATATAGCTGGAAGATTTATTTCTCACAAACAGGGGAATCCCATTGTTTCAGCCCTTGAATGGTTATTGTAATATGAATAATTGAAAAAGCTGAATTGCAAGGTTAAGACACAAACTCACAAAGATCTGAGAAAGGCTGGCTAAAAATTTTTGGGAAAAAACCCAAACACCACAAATTTGTTTGTTTCATTAACATTCAAAAATTGGTATTATTCTCATAACCAAATAACAGTATGTAATAAACAAATCATGAAAACTGATCTTCAGACATCCCATGTACTAATGCCATCAAGATTTCCAAAAGTCTGTTTAGTTTTCTTGGCACAAAACCTAGGAACAGAAACAGTTCTGAACATAAAGGGCAGAAGCATGGGCATGGGTGGATGCTGAAACAAGGTTTCATAAGGACACCAAAAGCACTTCAGAGAAAGTCAGTTCATTTAACACAAACACTGAAATCAACTAGGTTAGAAATAGAGACTTCCAAACATTTCCTGATTAATTTGTGGTTGTTCACGACATGCTTGAGTGTGTTTTCCTCAGTCTCAAATACAAGCTTGTGCTCTGGATTGTTCCACTGTAAACAAGGATATGTTTACAATACCTTTAAAGAAATGGGTCCCATGTTTATCTGGAGAAAAACATATCTATCTGAAGAAACTTACTTTTTGTTCAAGGAAATGTCTAACTATGAAATAAAAAAAATGCAAAGATAAGGTGCCATCTCTGTTGCATCATGTGTAAATGTTAAGGAGACCACTGGTGTTTTGAGCTTGGCAGGAGTTTATTTCCAACACTAAAGTGGCAGAAAGTCCTCCTTCTTACGCCAGAGCCCAAGGAGTTTCAAACTTTGAATCAGTGCTAAGAAAGCAAACACTTTGTTTAACTGCCATGAAGCAAAGCAGACCAGGCTTAATTTCACTGTAAACAGATTTTATTCACTAGAATAGTGTTTCCTTTCTTCCAGCCAAGCTTCATTACTCACTAGAAGAAGAAAACAGCATTGGCATACCAGCCATTTCTTTAAAATAAAGACACATTAAAAACATATTAAAGAAACCTGACATTCATAGGCAGTCATCTTCTTTAAGGAACAAAGAGCCAAGTATTTAAATGTCTTTTTTTGTCCCGTTGATGCTGTATTTTAATAGCAAGATGAGCTGTAAACTACAAAGTAACAAATACACCAAACCAGGTCCCAGTTATTAGGCACCCTAGCCATCACTAGGAAATTTTGAGCATTACTTCAGAACTCCAAAGATATGGAAAGCACCTTCCTGGAAGAAACCATGGGGGCTGAGTTCGTGTAGGTTTGCTTTTTTCTTTTGAATTTGTTTAGTTTTGTCTTTTTGTGCATAAATGAAGTGTTCACATAAATAAACGTTGCTGTTGTCACCTAATGGTAGGTCTTAAAATCTAGACTTGCTTTTGTTTTCAGGATGAGGTTCTCCCACTCCTCTGAAGAGTGTAGAGACCAAAGATTCATCCACAAAAATTAAAATGTGTTACTCTGGTCATTTACAAAACAACTTTAGTACTTTCTACCAACATAAACTGTTATATAAAAATGCAAAGACTCTTCCCATAATGTTCTCCATGTTGGAAAATTCTCGTAGTACTCACAGTAGGATATGATAATTTAAAATGCACAGAACTCTTGCTAAAATTCAGCCAACTATAGAGGATTTAGAATAGACTATGAATGGAAAATTCAAACAAGCAAATAACTAAATAACTTTTTAAAAATTTATTTAATAAAAGAACAATGTATAATGTTTTTGTAATAGAACCTTCCTGTCCATAGAGGGTTTAAAAGCAGCACTGTGATTGCTGATCACTAAACCAGATTGTGCTTTCTGGTTTTGTGGAATAATCAGAAGCAATACAATGAGAAATTATTGGAATCTCAAACAGAATCATTCATCCACCACTTCTGCCTTTGTGGTCCAGTTTGTGCAGTCATTTTCTTTCATATTTTGGAGTAAGGCTTGTTAACTCTACACATTGAACCTGCATCTTATGAAACATCCCTGTACTGCCTGGCTTTTTGACTCCCTCAGAATCACAGGATGAGTCAGGATGGAAGGGATCACAGTGGGTCATCTGGTCCAACCTCCCTGCTCAGTTGGGGTCATCCCAGAGCAAGTGGCACAGGATTGCATCCAGACAGTTCTTGAATATCTCCTCCAGTGAGGGTGACTTCACAGCCTCTCTAGGCGACTGGCTCCAGTGCACGGTCACCTGCACAGTAAAGAAGTTGTTCCTCATATTCAGGTGGAACTTCCTGTGTATCAGCGTCTTCTTATTCCCTCTTGTCATATTGCTCAGCACCACCAAGCAGAGCCTGGCTCCATCTTCTGACACCTCCCTTCAGATAAACATTGATGAGGTCCCCTCTCAGTCACCTCCTATCCAGAATGAATAGGCCCAGCTCCCTCACCCTTTCTTCATAAGAGAGATGCTCGAGTCCCTTAATCATCTTCATAGCCCTCAGCTGGACCTGCTCCAGGAGCTCCCTCTCCTCTTGCACTGAGGAGCCCAGAATTGGACAGAGCACTCCAGATGCACCTCACCAGGGCTGAGTTCCCTGAATTTGGTTGTGCCTATACATTTGGAAGTGGAGAGAAGCAGATGGGCTGCATGTACAGAGCACCTCTGCATTAATCTGGGCAAGACTCCAGACTACTTCAGAGATTGAACATACCACATCAGAGGAACAACCCCAGGCCACAAGAGATAAAAGGGCATTACTGAATATGAGTCAATCAATTTCAGTTAATGTACTGGAGTCATACAAATAATTTGTTGCGATGCTGTGAAAAGTAGCAAGTAGCTCAGGCAGGGAACAATTCTGTTTGGATAACAACTGTGTTCTTTTCATCTTAATCTGTGAAAAAAATGATGAAGTAGGCCCTGCAGGCAAACCATGGAAGATAGGATGCCATTAAGCTAATTCTTTGCATTAATGTTTAAAAAGCCAATGAATCTGTTGTTTTGTTTAGCTTTATGAACTGTTTTGCACATGACATCTGGTGGATACTGAGATTAATTGATAGATTATTATGTGTTCTCACAGCTTCAAACTATTAACCTTCAGTAGCATTTTACAGTTAATCTCATCTGAAAAGGAATATTGCCTTAAAAATTCTGAGGAATTTTTTTTTCTGTCTTCCCTAGCATCATTTATCAGACACTAAACCAGAAAATAAGTTTTACTGGAGTTACAGCCTTCTGTTGTTTCAATTCTTCTTATAATTATAGATGA
The DNA here is from genome assembly GCA_013398175.1 of Climacteris rufus. Lineage (NCBI taxonomy): Eukaryota > Metazoa > Chordata > Aves > Passeriformes > Climacteridae > Climacteris > Climacteris rufus. The sequence continues at coordinate 340,764 of VZRZ01004912.1, forward strand.
CCAAGTTACAGCCAGTTTAATTTTTATCAAGAGAGATATTTTAGGAAATATAGCAACTGTAAAACAGAGACTAAGCATCCACATGTACTGCCTAAATATTGGCACATGCTGTGTTTTTTTCCACGTATTGTTCCCAAGCATGAGAATACAGAAAGGTCGTGAAGGGCCCCACACAGAAACAGCCACAGAAATGCAGCTGCGTTTCTTTGTGGATCACCACAGTGTCACAAACAGCAAAGCAGAAACCAAAGTAATGTCCCCACCCATTACAGGAAGAGAGAAGACCAAAGGAAGTAATTTACCACTCTGTGGGCTTATTGGGCTCCTCTTCCCCATCGCTTTTACCCAAATATATATTATGGAAAGACCTCAGGAACTCTGGCTTGGTACATTTTTCTTTTGTTTTCACATAGAAATTGAGCTATTTTAATATTTCTAGTCAGAATTTTTATTTGAGAACTGCTAATGGAGTCTTAGAGTCTATAAAAATACACTGGGTGTGCTTGCTGTAGGTCTCGGGTGTCCCCCACCAGAGAGCCAGAAGAAAAAGTGCTGATAGAAACTGGAGCAAATCCCTTCAGATTCCCCAGCATTGTGCTGTGGGGATCTCCCCTGTTAAATTCCACTGCCAGGCTGAAGCTTTCTTTTGTGTCTTCTTTCTGTGCCCTGCGGCGGATTCACCTTCTTATCAGGTCCTGTAGAATTATCCTTATCAGGCAAAGTCTTGATTCCTCCCTTTCCATCTAGTATGATTATAACTGTGCCTATTATATATAATGTGATTTGTACAGGAAAGCAGAAAATTGTTCTTTTAAAGAGCTTGGGACAGATAGTCTGCTCAGAGCTTGTTCCTCTTTTAATTTCTCAATGTTAAAAAGTGCTGTTCCTTACTATAACGAGACAGAAATTTTACTTCTATAGGAAAGAGGATTCTCAAAGACAGCCTGCCTTTCTTTTATAGCTTCCTTCTAGCTGTGCTTGGGATTCATCACAACCTCTCCTTTTTTCCCATGTCTTCCCTACAAGCATAATCTCTTCCTTCAGTCAGGCATTTCTTTTCTGTATTTGATTGCTTCCTCTGAATTCCACAAAACTCAAATATTTGTAGAGTCACCTCAGGCCTTGTATTATCTTTCTCAAGTCAGTGGAAGTACAGGCTCTAAAAATATGACAAAAATATTGTCCTTTTTGATATTATGAAATGCCAGCACATAATTTCTAAATGTTTGACTCTGTGTGACTCCTACAATAAATGTAGTGGGCTTTTTTTTCTTCTTTGTTTGTTTGTTAGATTTTTTTGTAGAAAATACAAAACTTGCTTGACTTTCAGTGCCTTGGAAGGGCAGTAGATTGCAGGACATAACTATCAAATATGATCTGGCGGGGATCTGTTGTGACTTTCTTACTATAAAAGACTGTGCCCTTTTCTCCCTGGAAGCTGTTTTCAACTGCAAATGCATTATGCAGAACAAATAATAGTTCAGACAAACATTTGTATTGCCCAATAATCTTCTCTAGCACTCTTCAAGAACAAAACCAGAAAATCTTCATAAAACTCATATGTAAGTTATGTGACAAGCACGGATGAGAGAACATAAAGAAGTGATTTAGCTCCAGGATCTTCTCCCCTGAAATTCTAAGCCCTTGATAAAGAGACACAAGTACTATCTCAAAGCTGCAGAGCAAGAGAAGAAGAAGTGTGTTGCCCACAATCTCCTAAGTCAGTGACAAAAACATAAACAAACCCTAGGTCTTTAAGAAATGCTTGCCTTGAGAAAAAGCCAGAGGACTGAATGCTGTCACCTCTAGGTGCTCTCCTGTGATTACCTCCACACCTTAGAACTACATCTTTGTCTTCTACTTACACTTCAGTGTTTCCTGTAAGTTATTTTATTTAAAAGTATTTTTATTGGTCAGTGCTTTATAGATGGGTGTGAGGGATCTTTAATGTCTGTCCTTTTTTACCTATGAATTATGTGCAATAGCACATAATTATGTGTTATGTAATAGCAATTATGTGTTTCTTGCATAACCACTGGAACAGTTTTGAAAAGATAAAAATTTTTATATCTTTATTAGGAGCTACATTTCTTTTGACCTAACAGCAAAGAGAGAAATCTGTCTCTGAACTGATTGTCATACAGTCAGCTCCCATACTGTATCCAAGCTGGTTTAGAACTTTATAAAAAGCTGATGACACTTGCACCTGAAAACTGAACACCCCGTGTATTAAAAGTCCCACTAGATAATGCAAGAGAAGTGCATATAGTGTCAGCACAATTCTGAGGACTCTGTTAAAGATTTAAGAGTTTGTGTCTGCAAGAGCTGAGAGACCACAAAAGTTACTGACCAAAAAATGGTATCAGAATACACTTCAAAGAAAAAGGATAGATAGATCTGCAGTCCCTTTTTTACTGATTTGAGAAAGCTGGTGGGACCTTTAACTGCTATAGCAAGAATCATGTAGAGAAATATATTTTCCTTGTTTAGTGAGATACAGAGAGAATTCTTGGGCCTTCTTTTTCACATAGCCAGTTACCAACTCCAAGTTGCCATAATGTTGTTTAAATTAAGTTTGTCTAATTTGTGTGGATAAGGTGACACAGCAGGGTGGATTAAACTCAAGGGTCTGGTAACTGGGCACAACTTCCCTGTGGTAATCACTTGACCTGTGTGGTTTGTGCCCAGCCAGCATAGAGAGGAGGTAGCTGTCTGCTCATACATGCTCTGGTACTTCCATCTGCCACCTAGAATCTCTGGAATAGTTCAGTTTTCACAGCACCATCTGCACTGAAACATTTCTAGGAATGGATGGCATTTTGGGACTACTTGGCATCCCTTTGTCCTCCCCCGTTCCAAAAGTGAATGCTATTTTAGGAGAAGCACAGTTAATGAAGGCTTTTCCATCTTGTTATACAAAAAACACCTCTCTCTTCATGCTTTTGAGCTGCAAAAAAGTTAAATCAAATACTCCTGAGTGCTGGTCACCTACATGGCTTGAACTCATAGGACAGGAACTTTCAAAGACCATGACAGCTTTTTTACTTTTCCTGGAATGTGAAAGGCTGCTTGGATTCAGGAGATAAGAAGGTCAGATGCAGAGGTTGTCAACCCCTTGTTTATAGAAGTATTCTGCTTCTGCTAGAGAAATTCTGTTTCTGTTAAAGAAATGTGGAAAATGTATCCTGAGGACATTGTTTTCAGCAATATAACAGTACTTCTTTACTGCCATAAAAGAATACCCAGAAGGTGCAGGGCAGTCCTGAGAGACACCTTTTTCACAGTTACCACAGAGTCAGAAGCAACCTGGAGAGGTAAAACATCACTTACTCCAATAAGTCCCCATGCTCCTCCTAAGCTGGGAGCCCACTGGGCACCATCAGTGAGGTGGTGGGGAGCTGTTTGCCCTGGATGGAGGCATCATGGTGGGTTCCTAACCTTGGTCCAAGGTGCTGCTGATCACTGGCTGACCAGAAAGACACATGAATCCTTCCTTCTATTTGGCCAAGTAGTTAACTATTCATTTCTGGTGTACCTGTTTATGTTGCATTTTTAAAATATAAAATATCTATGTGTAAGCTTTTCATATCAACATACCTGTGTGTTGTTGGTTTATAAACAAGTTAAAACAAAACGGTGGATGGTTAAGCCTTTATAAATTATGCTTCAATCAAGAAAATGCATGCTGAAGAAGTATACATTAATTATGGGTGAAATCTACACATCTTATCTTAATCAGCATCTCTTGAATTTCCTTGGTAGATATCATAGTGTTGACACTTCTGTCTGCATTGATGTACAAAGCATGTGAAATGTGAGATATTCCACCACATGGAAATTAATAAGATTTCTAGATGGGAGTATGAAGTCTATTGAACAGCTGATAATGTATTTGGATTTATTTCAGAGATATTCGTTATCACTGGGCAGACAATGCTAAACTACATTTAAACTGATTTTTATTTCACAAGCAGTAAAATACTATGAAAAACTAATAAAATGCCATTATTTAGACTAATACTTCAGATAAGTCCCACAAAAGCTATGAGTATTTATAAAATGTTTTATTTTGGCAAGATATTAATTTTAAGTTAATTTATTTGAGTGCTTGAAAGACAGACAAATAAGGCAATCAGGAGGAGATCCAAGATGTGCAATTGCTCATGAAGAGCCTACAAATCACAACTGCTAAGGTACAGGTTTTGATGAAGTGCAAGAGGGGAGGGAATCCCCCACAAGGAACACCTGTGAGCACACAAGGGCTCACCACCCTCTGAAACAACCAGATGAAATAAATGTCAGGCTTTTCCTATCTTCTCTTGCATTCCTTTACTACATTCCCTTCTGCCTCACAATCACATTTCAGAAGCAAGAAAGGTGATAACACACTAATTTGCCAAGCACCTGCACCCAGGCTTATGGTTCTAATTTTTGTTTATTTTTTTATGTTCTGCTCTTCCTCCACCATTCTAAATACTTGATTTATGGTTTGGTATCTCCATAGCACATCTCCTCTTTTCTTCTCTTAATCTCTCTAACACAAACCAGTCAAAAAGAAAACTGACATAAAGATAACTGAAAGTGAACAAGAAGCTACTGTGTCTTAGGGAGTTCATGCATTTGACCTGAATCTAAATCAATAGTACAACATTTGGTCTTGGGTTGTTTCTGACAGGAATGAGGAAAACCTGCTGTCAAAGGCACAAGAAAACTTGTTCAAGCTTCAGAAAACAGAGACTGAAATTTATCCCGAGCAGCACTAGAATAGATTATTAAATGCAGGATTGACTCTGATTGTGTATCCCCATCTTAAAGAGATTTCTTTCAGAATATCAGCTTCAGAATATAGAAAACCATTTTATCTCTTTTCCACAGAAGTGGAAGAAACCCTTAATATTTTCTTACAGTGTCTGACTGACAAATTATGATGATCACTATTCAAATAAGGTAGTTGCTTTTGCTTTATTAGTCTGAGTTCCGAGAATTTACTTACATTATCTTAGAAAGTTGTTGGTTTCTGTAATGACCAAATCATCCAGGTTTTGCAACATCTTTCTGAAACCTCTTCTTTTAGAAGACAACTTGTTTAAGAATTTATTATCTGTTCTAGGAAAATAATCCTGTATTAGCCTTTACATTAGCTTCAAGACACTCTACTCAAAATATCAAACCTAATATAAAATGTAATTTTATGTTTCTGAAATTTATGTTGTGAATTTTCAAAGCATTCAAGAGTGAGATTCCTTACCAAACTTATTAAAAAAAGGCTTTAGCTGACTTGAGAGCTGCAGGAGAGGAAATACAGGAGGACACAGATGTCCTCAGGTCCCCAGATTTACTACTTTATTTATGTATTTGAAGTTAGAAGAAACAATTGTGTGGGCAGCTGCTTTTTATTCAGTGTGGACAAACAGGGAGGAAACGCCTGAGATCCCAAAGCCAGAATGCTCTTTGGATGAAACACATCGTGAGCACTCAATGCCAGGGCAGGGAATCCAGGTGGGGTGAGGATTTGAGGTGGTGGCACTCCTGCAGAGGTGTGGGACAGAAGAGCAGAAGCCACGGAGGAAGCCCTTCAGCTGCCTGAGGAGTTGTCACTCTGAAGGAGCAGGCAGCAAGCTCATTAAGGGATGACAAAGACAAGGCTGAATTGTCACAAATTATGCTAATGCAAAAGGGCAGGCCACTGAACGCAATTAATGTTAGCAGGTAGGTAGGAAGCAGGGGAGAGCAGTTAAAGGGCACGGCAGAGAATGGATAATTTGACTCTATCAAAGTCAATGGGGCATGCTGAAATGTACCCTAAAGCCAAAGAAATCTCTGAATCATTATCCTTGAGAAGTGACATAAAGCTGGTGAAAGCAAGCACTGTGCTTTCCTTAACATAGAAAGAGCCCAGGGAATCATATATCAGCTTACTTCACACCCTGGAAGATGCCAGAGCAAATGTTAAATGATCAAGTTGTAAGTACATAAAAGACAGCGAGGTGGTTAGTAGACATGGCAGTTTCCATGTATCTCAAAATTGTTTAAAAATGGTATAGAGGTTAACTATTCTCTAAGGCTGTAGAGAGCAAAGCAAGGAATAATTGGTTTGTTTCACAGCAGGGAAAGGTTAGAGGCTAGACTGGAGTTTAAAGCAACTGTCTACTTAATCATAAGCAAAATTCTACAAGAGTGCCTATGAAGGTTATGAAAATTAAGCCGGAGGTTTTCAGTAGCATGTCAGATAAATACTTGCTAAACAACACTTCAACATGATCTCAGAGCAAGAAGGTAAAATAGCAAAACACAAGATGTATTTGAGCTCCTTATTTGTCAGACTCTGTCCTTCATATATTTTGAGGGTTTTTTCCTCACAGTTTTCAATACATCTATATTTTTCTTATAGATTTTCACATATTGTTTTCAAGGACAGTTGCAGATATCTATTACAACTTCTGCAAGCTCAGAACTTATGAGGACCTTCAATATATTCAGTGACTTGAAGACCTCAGCTCATTATCCATAAGATTTTATGAGAATATTAATTTTCACTTCAAATAAAGAAATAAATAAATAAGGGGTGGGTACAGTTCCTCTCAAACTTTATAATCCTTGTAAATATAGAGAGACACTTGGCAATGTGACTAAAGTGTAACCTGATTCAAAAATAAGAGAATGAGCATCCACTTTTTGTAACACTGATTTTCAAAACTTGATGAATTATTTTAAAAGTTCAGGACTGGTCAAAAGACAAAGAAAAATAGATATTTTCTGCTAGTATCAAAGCTAATTTCAATTAAAAATATTGTTGAAATTTACTTATCTTTGTTGGGTTTTAAAACACCATGTTCTTATTTTGCATTGTTTAAGGAATTTAGGATGGTTTACATCAGCAAGAATACAGTTAACAAACAGGGGTTTATTAACCATGCAACTCAAGTCTTAGGCTCCTAATGAGCTAGTTTTTCATTACTGAAAGACAAGAAATAATAAAACCTTTAATTAGGCCTCATCCCATGCCTTCCTGGACTACCTTTGTCACTTTGTCATGAGAGCATGTAGCTTAACACCAACCTCTTCCTGAAACACGGAATCACTTTTTTTAAACTATTACCCATGTATAAACCCAGAACAGTTGTAAATTATGCCAGCAGCACGACTGTGATCCATTATTATGATGCCATAGTGCTTGTGTAAGTTTTAGGTGTTTCTTCACACTTTGGCAAGCTTTGTTACATATCTCATACATGCCAGGAGAATGCTGTCATCATGGTACTGCCACAATTATATTACTACATGCTAGATATTACTCAACATACATATCTTTTCTCCATTCAGTGAAGCAACAAAGCTTAAAAAATCTAAAGCAATTCCACCTTTTCTTTATTTCTATTACAACAATTTTAATTATTATTTCACAGTCGTGTGTTTATGACATTTTTTCCGTTTTCTATTTAAATTGTGAGCATTTGAGTTTCAGTCTTTCAATACTTAAGCCCAGATTTACAAAACCACCTCAGTCTCTCACTCCGCTGACCTTGTTTTGCATCTACACCTACACACAAGATTTTATTCACCTAAGTCAAGACTCTGCTAAACATCACTTGGCTAATACCTTATCTAGGCATGCACCTGTAACATAAATACAAATTATGCAGAATCTGACTTTATAAATCATGGATGTAACAAAAAATTTGGATTAATGACCATCCTCTGCACTGCACACCTGTCATGCAGTGTTTTGCAGAACCAAAGAGTAACACAAATGATAAGATTTGTATCTGCAATTAACTGTTGCCACAAAAAAAAAAAACAAACAAACAAACAAAAAAAAACCAACAACAACAAAAAGGCATATATGTATTAAAAAAGTCAAAAGTAGATGGGCAGGAACTGTTTGAAAGAATGAGGCTCATTTCTGTTTATATTTATAAACTGTACCCTGTCAGAACCCTTGGGATTTATCAGGTGTAAAACTGTTTCAGTCCTAAATCAACTCTTACTCTGGAGAACTGTAACTCTCAAGCAGGATCCAATGTGAAATCCATCTGATAGTGTGTGTTAGGTTATTGGAAGCACAGTAAATACAATTCTTTATATATAAAATCTGCAATTCATGCAGTGCTTTATAGACAGTTTGATTATTTCTTGCTGGGGTACTCCTAGAAAAATGTTAGTCTGAAAAATAAACTTAATTGTGCACAGCAGAACGGGAATGACCATGGAGTGTGTTATTTTCCCTTTTGATTTCAACAGACTATGTTTTAAACCTTGTATTGTAGTAGAGATTATTTTTGTTCTATATGTGGGTGAATTAATGAACTGTTCTCTTACAGTTATGTAACATGGGAGAAGATTAATTAAGAGCTTTTTCTTTTGGAACCATAGCAATACTTCAGAAATAATACCATTATGTTAATTCTGTGAGTACTGTTAAACTCTATCATCATCTTTTTAATTTCAGATATTAAATTTTCCCTTCAGACAAGACATCTTGATTGCTTCTTCTCCACTGAACTTACTCCATGCTCTCTGCCTCCTGGTCCTCTTTTTAAGAGTATTATCTTCATTAGACCTCCATCAAATGAAACAGAAAGGATGTTTGACTTCAGTAAAGGAAGTGATGAAAAGAGATGCTTTTACCTCTTAAAATCAGTATTTTTAGCTGTTCTAACCATTTTGGAAAAGTAGGGCTCCTACAGCAAAACACTGGTACCCGAGAAGTGTCATGCAGAGTGAGGGGCAGAGACTGTCTGCTGCTGAAATGTGGCTTCTTTAGTTCTCCAGCTTTCATAACACCACAGTGCCATAGCAGAACTGCTGAACTAATCAATTACTGCGTGTAACTGCCTCACAGAAACAGCTGCACAAATAGATTGAACATTACAGAGATCACAGGTGCTGGGGCTTTAAGTCAATCGTCTGTGCAAGCACAAATATTTGAGGCCAGACTCTCACATAACACCCTCTCAGACAGCATGGAAACAGGCTTACCACAGTCACTTCAGACATTTCTTGCACTAACAACCTACACTTTCTAAAAGTCTTATCTGCAGAGCCAAAGTGTAATGCTAACAAATCTCTTTAAAATCAATTAGGTTAGATCCCAATACTGGAAGAATTATTTGTGTAGGAAAGCAACAACTGCAAAAAACGAGTAAGCAACCTCATATTAAATACCTTCTCTTTGCTCTCTGTTTTTTTCAACCATGAGAGTACCCTGTATAAGGATTGTATTTCTAGAATGAAACTGTAAAAACCAACACAGCTGGTAAATATTCAAGAACACTAGGTTTCTACTATGTGACACAGAAATGTTAGCAGCCTCTTTCACATTTATAATCCGTGGACATCTCATGCTAAATGATGAAGCTAGGAAATTATAACTTCTTTTTACTCTAAATGGAAAAGCAGAAACCCCCAGCTCTCAGAAGAAGGAAGAGCTGAGAAGTCGTAATCTGTTTGCTCCTCAACTGTCAGTTCAGAGGAAGAAGTCAGCCTGGATATCAACTCCAAATATAGCATAATCAAATTATGCTATATTCCACAAAAGAAGTTGTACTATTTTGCAATTAAAAGCAGCATAATGGAATGTATAAAATGAGATAGAATAACATTTGAAAAAGCCAGAGCTAATCACAAGAGACATCAATAGTTGCAAAGAAATTTTTACCCACCAAGAATCAGACAACCATCCCACTGTCTGCCATAACAGAGGAGCTTAGAAACATGAAAAGAAGAAAAGAATGGCAAATACCAGCATGACCTGACTGCAGACATCTAGAGAGGGTGAAGGAACACAGACAAAGACCTAAGCAACTCACTCTAAAATCCAGAGAAATTGATGCTTTTTTTAACCTGTGCCTACAGAAGCAGACTGTAAAATATTGAGTGTCAGTGCTTCTGAACACACCTCAGTGTGTCCCCTGTGAACTTAAAAAGTGAATTGTTTTGGAATTTGATGAACTCTTGACAACGACCTGAACTACATCTCATGCCAGCACAAGGTAGGCCATATGACTGGAATGGAAAGACTAACAGGGGACAGGAACAAAGTGGCACGTACTTAACCAATATTGCAGTAAAAGTTATTTGTAATACTGACATGAATCCTCAAAAGACAATGAAGTAAAGACTGAGCTAGATTAGGCAAGTGGAATGAAATTACTGAAGACAGCTTTAGCTGGATCATCTAGGAGCATTCAGCTCATCACATATGATGTAGAGCAACCTGCGGGCTGCCCTATATTTTATTCTCAATAATCTCAGATACCTTTTCAAATACCCATGAAGCAGAACTCTGGGAAGCTCTTTTTCCCAAAGTTCCCCACCAACTTCCACCTCAAAACAGAGGAGATGGGGTGCTGGAGAAAGGATTCTTCATGTCCTGTAGGAATCATTCTTGGGCTAAGGTGATTAGGATAGGACAATAAAACCAGATCTCCAGTCATTTTGCAAGTGTACTTTAAGAACAAAATTGCCAAACCACAAGAGACGATCAAGGCTTACATGTTTTCAGGAAGACTGAAGTAAAACCACAGTAAATGCTTCTCTGACAGTAAATTGTAGAAAATATTGAGTCATCATATGGGATGAGGAGCTGTACTTTTCCTTCAGTGTTGCTTGAGTCCACATTCTCACTGGATTACTGTGGCAGGTCCATTTGTACTGCAAAATGAAAAATCATCCACTATCTGTAGAATTAGAAGTAACAAGATTAAAAGGGAGGAATTGCTATGTACCTAAAAGGGTCCTAGTTAATACAGCAGATGAACTTTGGCTGGTTTCTCTGTGACCTGCCTGTTTAGTTAGAGTGTTTAAGAAACTGGAAAAATCCCACCTTAATTTGGAAATATCTAGATTAAGGTTTTTCTTACTGATATGCAGTAAAATCTTAATTTCTGTTTGCTATGATCAGTGAAAGATCATACCAAACCAGTCAGAATATCTTCCTTCTTAAACAGATGATCACCCAGCAACTGGGTGATCATCCAAAGATTAGTGTCACTTAACCTTAGGCAATAACACCTGAGCTAATCATGCAGATGCCATTTGGACTCAGTGCAGCAGGTTTCACACACCCAGTTTTGAACAGCTACCCCAAGATGAGATGAAGGGCACTCCAGATGCACCTGTTTTTTTCCACTGACTTACACATGAACTTAGACAACTAGCTCAGACATAGACCTCTCTCATACAGACATCTAAATTTAGAGCAGTGAAACTCTCCCAGTGTGCACTCCTAGCCCATGGCACACTGGGAGCAATTTGATGTAATGAAAGAGAGTTAAATAACATTACTTGTCATTTTACATGTCAGGCACATGAATGAACAATTGCCACAGCTCAGCTGACACACATCGCCTGCTTTGCTTGCTGAGTTGTGGCAGCTTGAGTGTGAAAGTGAGCTGTTAATCGGACAATATCCTCCAGTTCCTTGGTTATGCAGGAGGACTGAGAGACAAAACCCTTTGGGGTTTGGGGTTTGGGTTTGGGTCTTGTGGGGTTATTTTAGCATATTGACATTGTCATAGATTTGGCAGGAGGAAATATGGTACAATGGTCATAAAATAATCAACATTTCACAACACCATATTATCTTTTCCTTTTTCCTCCCAAGCATATCTGAGCAGCCCCAGCTATCCAAACTCTCAGCACTTAATTTCTCCCTTATGAGTACATGAGGAATCAAGATCAGGTAGCAGACTGATGTTGATTATGGCTGAGAAGACGAGGTTTGGATTCCCAGCCAAGAGCAAGGTATCATATGTCCTGTCCGTTTTAATCTCTCTGCTTCACTGTGGATTTTTCATATGGCATTTAGCAGCTGTCTTCTTGTATCAGCTTTTAAAGTATTCTCCTAGATATATTGCACCCTTGTACATACTGTGGGCAATGTATTTTCTTGATATCAATTTGCCCTGAGATATACAATGACAAAAGCAATCCAGAGTCTTGCTTTACCTAGAATTCTGACAGCTGGACTTATTCACTGTTGTCTACAACCACCCTTCATGGCATGGTAGAAAATGTTGGATTTAGGAATAAAAATAACATGCAAAAAGCATGCATTTCACACTCTTAAAATCCAATCCACAGTAATTTCATTGATTTTCCCTATGAATCCTCAATTATCCTTTTAATTATTTTTTACCCTTCTGTACTCATCTTTCTATTTAATTCAATACAAAACCTAAGTAACTGAGTAGATAAAGCTACAGGATTTCCATACATAGACACAGATTTATATATACACCTACATATATTAGTCCTCTACATACCCATTATGATTTTTTATATGTCTTCAAATAAAAGCACATAAATGGTTAGTTTGAGTCTGAACACCAGGTGTTACAAATGAACAAGTGTACTGCCAGCATTTTCTTTATTAGCTTCTGCTGGACCAGAGCTCCAGACGGCAAAGGCTTGATTCGCACAAAATGATAAAACTGCTCTTATGTCATAGGAGCTATGTGAATTTAAGTCTGAAGTCTGCATAAAATTTTTTTCATCAGTATCTGAAGAGCCCTCAAGGGTTAGTCACACTGAGAGGAGATAACTTCCCAGGAGTTTTAAACCCAGACAAAGTGGGCTTGCTCATTCAAGATTCACAGCAAGACGCTATTCCTAGAAACACTTAGCACTTCTGGAGCTTACCTGCTTGCAGGAAAGGCAGGAGGAGAAGATGTGTTCACAGTGTGGATAAACGGGCAGAGCCCTGCTGAGATCACTGGGGCCATATCCCCCGTGTGGGTCTGTAATCACTGGTACAGGTTTACTGATACCAGCAGTGATGCACCCCAGCCAGCTGCCAGGGAATTTTTACACTGAGCAAAGCCCATAACATGAGGTAGCGTGGTAGGAATGGCCTAGGGCATTCTCCTGGAGGAGGAGGAGGGCACATCCCAGGTGTTAATGTGGACTGGGACAATGAACCAACACACCTCAGCAGTAGCACTCTGCTATTTAGCAGTCCCAAGGCAAGCTGCTATTCCCCACCACTGCAAGGAGACTAAGAGTGCACCAAGCAGGGATGTGAGGGAGGCCACGAGCCCCAAAGCTCTGGTCTTCCTCAGTAAATCCACCCAAGACGGGAACTAAGAGTGTTGGGCTGTGGCAGTGTGTAAGGCTAGGGCCACAGTCAGCAGGCCTCGGCAATGGTGGAAGAGAGCCCAGCACACTGCCCTCTGAGACAGCGATTTTGGTTAGGGTGACACTGTTACCCATTCCATGGTTCCTTTCGGTTTCTGTTTGCATACGTTGTTTCCATTGGTTCAGTGTTCAGTTATGTAATGTTCCTTATATGGTTATGTTCTAGCAAGTTCTTGTTACCTCGGTTGCTCATTGGTTATATTGTAATTTCTGTTCTCCCATTGGTTGTACCCTCCCTGCCTTACCCTATAAAAAACCCTGTCTTTGGGAGAGCGAGGTTCTTTGCTCCAGAACCTTCAGCTCGCCCGGACCCTCTTTCCTGCTCCTGCTCCCGGACCTTTCCCTGGACCCTCTCCTGGACCCTTGCCACTAATAAAGAGCTGAAATCACTGGACAAAGGCCCCTCCTTGGTCTTTGCTCTCGCCGTTACGCCGAAGACCACCGGGCTATGGGCAGCCCGCTCCACAGAGGAGCCGGCACCATCCAGCGAGGCACGGCTGGAACCCTGCTTGGGGGAAAGGCGCTGCAGCTCGGCAGCCAGCCCCCCGTACCACCAGGGCAAGCCAGTGTGGGACGCCGTGCGCCCTCGGGCCTGTCCCCAGCCCTCGGCAGAGCGCGTCCAGCAGCGCGGCTACATTGGGCATCTTCAGAAAAGCTTGATTTAGTGAAAACGCAAATTCGTTTAGCTTTGTCTCACATGGTAAGAGACAAAAAAAAAAAAAAAATTCCATTTCCATTAGTTGTAGTCAGCAGCTGTCTAAAGAGCCGCAGGGTAAATTTCCCAGAGTAGCCATTATGCAAAGTGCTCGCTTCTGAACATCAGAGGAAAAGTTCAGCAACTTTCATCCAAAAATCTGCTCCCCTTGGGCACATCCCACCTCTTCTGACACGCAAGCAAAATGAGTTTCTTTTACCAGCTCTCTGTGCATGTTCATCACTTTGTGCAGTTCTGCTGTCCTCCCACCACCCCTCATGCTCCCTCTTGGGGAAAGCTATCTGTCACAGTAAAAGCACAAAAGGGATGTGGCAAAACCACCATTTCCCAGGTTTATGGAAGTAGTCTTCTGCTGCAGGACATATCAAAAGGAACCAAGTAATATAACTGTCAAACCTTTAGGTACCGTAAATGAACAAGAATATGGATATATTTACTTTGTCATTTTCACAGAGATGCCACAAGGCATATCTTGAGGTAATTCAGATTGAAATAGAAAATCCCAAGGACTGAAAATCCAAGAACAAATAAACTGAATCTTGAGATAGCAGATCTCAACCTAACAAGTTTCTCTCAAAGCACATTTCTTTTATAAAATCCTGGCAGTGAGACATTAAAAGGAATGTATTTCAAAAGGACTCAAGGGCTCTACAGGATCATACTTCTCTTGCTGAAAGAGTCAGAAATAAATTTTCAAATGTCATGTGTCAGAGAAAGCATAGTTAACAGGGCAAAAGACATAACTCCTTTTGAAAATGCTGCAATCGAATTCAAAAATCCTCTGACTTGTGTTCAAAACTGTGTGTTGTGCTTCAGCTTAAAACTGAGAGGTCCAATACAGAAGGTAACGATTGGAAAAATAGGAAGTTTTGAAAATGCTCCTCCAAGGGCTTCACAGAAATGGGCTTTATTTCCTGTACTTAGCTGTTGAGTTCAATCACAATGAAAGAATTTCAGTGCTAATGGTACTCCTACTCCATGAATCTTGGTTAAGAAGTCTGTGAACTGCAATTTGGGGCTATCAGGAACTGCAAATAAATTTTATTTTATAAAACTATTTTAAAGTATTGTAAGAATGTAAAAAAATTTTGTAGTCATGCACGATGTGATTTAAAGCAGTGGACCGATAATGATTCCTGAATTAGAATCATAGCACTTTGGTTTTCCTGAAGCTGGGTGGTTAAGTATCTTAGTGTTATAATTAGTGTTATACCTGAGTAATGCCAGGGAAAACTTATATCTACAGCTGAGTAACAAACAGACATATCAAGGCATATAATCTCTGTACATATATAACACCTTAATAAATTGAGTATTGGTGCTCACATTTATGATGTTCTAGGTCCACACGTGAACAATGTTGTGCTGAATCCTTAGGAGAAATTCCTTTTCTCAGACTTGATGCAATTGTAGCAGAGGTGTGGCAACAAAAAGGTGCATTGGAGTGTGATTAAAATCATCATAATTGGTGACTCTTGGTGGAAAATGGAAGATCTTTGCAAATATACTGGAAGCATTTAAATTGAAATATTAGGTAAATACTCACTGAGAACAAAACATAGCAATCAGCATAGATATTGACCAGCTTAATAGTATCTAAGAGGCCATCTTGTACAATAAAATTGCTTTCTAGATTGAAAACCCACTACCTGTAAGCTGGAGCCAAAAAAGAGCGTGTGAGGCCAAGGACTTCATTATCGAGCAGGGCTTCATCTGAGACAAGAAAAATCAATAAACAATGCTATTATATTAAAAATAAGCTAATTCAATATCCAGAAAAAAAATGGCAAGGACTGAATATGCTGCTTGCAGAAAAGGCAATAAATAAAACCATGATAAATAAAGCAACTTATCAGCCATATCTCTTCAACAATCAATCTGCAGAACACCCCATCTTTGGCAGTAGCAGATAAGAGCAGTGGTAAATGTAGATGGAGCAAACTTTTTTGAAATTACAAATAGCTTTAACTCCAGACAGACATACTAATTCTTTTGATACTTTCAGGTTTTATGTTAAGACAGATTGCCTTTAAAAAGAAACCCAATAGTTTTCCTGCATTTTCAGGAAAAGGCTTATGTAGATTTCCAATCAGTTTCTGTAATTTTCAGAACACTCCACAATAACACAGTTTCTCTATCCAGATTATGCTGTGACTGTGGAAAAGCAATTCTTCATGCACATTTTCTGTTTGATAGCATTTGTAGAGTCATTCAGGTTAGAAGAGACATTTAACTTCATTGAGTCCAACCATTAATCCAGCACTGCCAAGTCTACCACTAAACCATGTCCCTAACTGACACATCTACATGTCTTTTATATATCCCCGGGGCTGGTGACAGCCCTGTCCCCGTCACTTCCCTGGGCAGCCTGTTCCAGTGCTTGACTACCCTTTCCGTGGAGAAATTATTCCTAATATGCAATGTAAACCTCCCCGACATAACTTGACTTATTGTTCATTAGCTGCAAGAAGAGACCAAACTCCATCTGTCTACACCCTCATTTCAGGGACTTGTAGAGAATGACAAGATCTCCCCTGAGCCTCCTTTTCTCCAGGCTAAACATCCCCAGCTCCCTCAGCTGCTCCTCATCAGACTTGTTCTCCAGACCCTTCACCAGCTCTGTTGCCCTTCTCTGGACACACTCCAGCATCTCAGTGTCTCTTTTGCAGTGAAGAACCCAAAACTGGACACAGGATTTGAGCTGTGGCCTCACCAGTGCCCAGTACAGAGGGACAAACTCTGTCCTGGTCCTGCTGGATTAGCTTCTAAAAAATTGGCATATATTTAAAAACATTTTTCTTCCATGATTTTTCATATACAATAATTTTCTTATTCAGCATCTTTGCAGAACTTATGTAGATAAAGCTATCAGTACACATTTCTGCAACATGAAAATTCACCATCTATTGACTGACCTCTAGTGGAAATAAGGTACATTTTGGAATAATTTTTTAATTGGTATTGGATATTATGATGGTTATGGGATTTTGGGGTGCTAAATATATATATAAAATTGAATATATTTAATTTCTATTATATGTTTGACTGTGTAAAATGCAAAACAAATCGGGGTACTTGTGACTTTTCCTCTCGAGGTATATCCAAATACATTACTAGAATGGTAGGATGAAACCTGCTGCACATTCAGAAACCAGGTCTCTAGTTTTATTTAAGCTAGGTAACACCAATAACACAGACTCTGGCAAAAGATCTTCTGCAACAGAGTGCACACCCTGCTACTTTCTCTGTGTTGATCAAAACCACTTGATCGTTATAAATAGCCACAAATTCTCACAACTACCTCATACATTTTCATCTTTATGCATCAGGTTTTTCCATCCACAGATGCCACCTGGCTCCATTTCAACTCCATTCTTGGACAGATGTTGGCTCCCCACAAGATCAGTGTAGAGGCATCACCCAAATGTAGTGTTACATGTTTTCTTCACATTTTACTTTCTTCCCTGATTTTACCTCTCCTTTAAGAATTCCTGGTTGGTATTTAAAGAAATAAGGGGTGAATGCCTACGTGTGCATGAGATGCCAATTTCATTCCCCTGTTTGTAGGACCTGGAAGCATTTGAAAGCTTCATCACAGAGAGAATGCTGAGCATATTTTTTTCATTACTTATTCAGCATGCCTGTGTTTGTTTTGCCTGATTACTAACAAAATTCCCCCTCCTCTCCCCTGACTCTGTTGAATTCCAGATACATCTTTGCAATTAAGTCTTTGGTTCTGTAGCATATGGTTGTTGATGGTTTGAATGAGGAGAACACAGTAGCATCTGGAGGGCTCTGATTAAAAAATATATTCAATATAAAATAAGTCAAATCTCGGTTTTGTAAAGATGCCTCTTTCAATCAAAAATCCCTGTTAGAAAAAATATTAATGCATAATTTCTAAGGCGGCAGCTCCTGGAAATTTTGGGCTTACTATACCTTCAGCTCAGCCAGACTTTTTCCGTTATTTGCCATGTGTTTGAAGCTTGGAGAAGCAATCTTGCATTGCTCTGTGATGGGATTAGAGTAAATGTGAGCAGTCTGTGTACTGGAAATATTTTGGAATAGTAGGACAATTCTGTAGTATGTAAGCATTTGACTTAAAAATAAGATGATGTTTTGGCTTTATATACATGGGTTCCTCTAGTATCATTGTCCAACACCCTAAAATACATAACTCCTTTAAGTTCACCTGTATTTCTTGCTCTTACCTTATCTTTCTAGGGAGTATCCTGGACTATTCCCCATCCTTACCCTCCCCATACGCCTCTCAAACATCCTCTATCCTAATCTGTGCCAGTGTCTCTTCTCCTCCTATGGCTTTTGCTTACCAGGGAGACCGTCTCTGATTCTCATTAATCCAAGTCAGCCTCACCATCCTGACATCATTCATTGCATTCCCACTTCTGTCCCCCAGCTCCCACTAATATATTTACACAGTTCTACATTTCCTTGGTTAATGCAAAAGAAATAACAAATTCACAATGAGAAAGAACACTGAACAAACATACTGATTGATATTTTATTAGGCTTTAGAAATACATTCATTAAGGGTAGAAAACAAAGTTTCTACAAGGAAGCTGGATGAGACACACTATATTACTTAATCTACTTCACATATTTCTTTCCTAGCTTTTTGATTATATTTATTTTATAAGTGGAGTCTGCAAAGTTGTTTTGGTTGATTTGTTTTGTTGAGTTTGTTAAAGAAATTTTATATAATTCCTGGACCTATGATCACATTTCTGACAGTTTCTCCAACTCTTCCTATTAGCAGTAGGATGAAACTCTACAAACTAGAACACCTCCATTTTCAGGAAAGGGTTTAACAATTCAAAGAGAGGAAGGAAAGTACTGCTTTAATCCTGAATGGAGGACTATTTTATACAATGCAATTTCATACCATTTGTTATTCACAAAATACATAAAGACTATAAGAATGAATATTCATTTAATTAATTTCCTCTACATTTTTAGTTCTGATTCAGAACTTTCCCAAAATTATATTTGCAACAGGATTTTATCTCAACATTTTTTGTCCTTTTTGCCCTGTTCTTATAATAGCTTTTCCATTCTCTATATCATAAGAGGTTAGATTTCAAGCTGCGCTTATGTCAATAAGTGAGGCATTCTCAGAATTTTCCACTGGGCCATCAGTGTCCTAACCTCGGTTCACTCAAGATTTAAAAGCACATTTTAATTCTATATCACTCCTGCATAACAACTTTTACACTTTCATGGTATTCAAAAAAAAAAAAAAAGGACATTTTTGTTTCACTTTAGTGTTTGGGATTGAACGTGGAAATAAGAATATGCAGCCCAGTGCATGCTCCAGAAGGCTGTGTTGGTATACTGGCTTGGGTATAATGAATCCATCAGATGGATTAGTCTCTCCTGCACGATCCCACTTTCCTGCCATTCGATGTACAACCATGGAAATAGCATGCAGGAAAAAGACGAAAATCAACCAAAAATTCTTCCACTGAAATGAGTAGCACTGCTTTTAATGAAACAGGAGATTTGTGAGATTTAAGTTTTCCACTAAAGCCTTTTCGTGTACACATTTTTTTAAATTCCTAATCTGAGCTTTATATAGACAGTTTAATCATTCTTGGTAGAAAACTTGCTCTCCAATCCTATTTGGCTGAAAACCCGAAGCATTATTTGCTGCAAGATTAGCTCCCTAGAGACCATCCTTTCTTATGCTTATATATCAGTCTTGAAAGCTGTTCAACAGATTGTAGGCAATTTTAAGTTTGAGATTAACTACATATAAAAAAAAAAGAAAATGTGTCATGGTCTTTTTAGAACCATTCAGTTTTGGAAATGTGAACTCTTGTTCTCTACAGACAAAAAAATTAGACTGTTCTGGAGCTAAATATAAATAAGGTTTCGGGAGAAAAAATAGGGAAATATTTTTTAACCTTTCAAATGTGGCTTACAAAATGTTTTTGATAAATAAACACCTCAAGAATGTTTTAAATGGTCGTATCACAAATACAGTGTGTTGTTTCACTTGTTTACTCTGCATTTGCTCTTTGCATTTGTAACCGTAAGAAGGAAATTAAAGCAAGGAGAGCACCAGACACAGCTTCACATCTAACAAAAAGTCTAAAGTCCATTAAAATGAGAATTTACAAATTTAAAAACCAATGGAAGAGGCGCCTCCTATCCTTCCCCACTAAAACATGCATACTTTGCACATTATTAAATTATAGACCTCATTATTTCAGAATTTCTAAGTAAGCTCAAAGAGAATTGAACATTAAATTGATAAGAAAAATATCAGGGGTTATGAAGATAAATATAAATGGCATTATAAATTATGTTAAATATCATGTATATTTAATATAATATGAAAGGTATAATAAATTATAATGAGAGACTAAATAGAGGCTGTCTGGTATGAGGGGTCCATTACAACCACTAAGGATGCCTGGATAGATTTCTCTCCTTCAGTTTTTTGTACCTTCCTCCCATGCTCAAATCTAGCTCTGATGACAAGTGAGATGTTAAACCACACAAATTCCTGGCCAGAGCCATTCTGGCCATTCCTCTTACAGTCTTCTCTCTGTAAATCTGCCTCCAACATTTCAACTATTTTATCACCTAAGTGGGAGATATTTCATTACCTTAGGTGTTCTCTGGGGACAGGAAGACGAAAGAAGACAGAAAGGGGGCCCCTTACAGCCTCTTGGATGGGATAAAGCCCTGTTCAACAGAACTAGCTAAACCAGTTAAAATTGTGTTTACCTCCTGGACTGCTCATTGCATAATTTCTTCTGAATATCACCCACTTTTTTATGCTACTGTCCTCTTTGTACCGTGTCATCACCACTCAGTCTCTGCTTGGTAGGTGGTGCCTTGTCTTCCCTCTCATCCACAAGCTCATGAGGAACGTGGGAGCCACTGTGTCCCAGACAATCTGTCTAAATCTTTTCTGCTGGTCACCATCTGCTGAGGTGGGTCATATTAAAGGTCCATTACAACTCTGGATTTACATACATGCTATTACAATTATATGCGTAAAACTATATAGATTTTTTTTAACAGCCTATTGAATAGAGGAGGAGGAGGATTCAAGTTCTTTTTAAAAAAAAACCTTCTGAAGAAGCTTAAAAAATTCTGAAAAAAATATACAGAAAAAAATATATAAACAAAGGTTTATATCAGAGAGCTTATTGGATTTTACCTTTTATAGAGAATATTTTTGCCCTTTATAGCAAAAGAGATATTGTTGGCACCTGATTCTTCTCATGTCACATGTATATGTCTGGAATTGTTTCACTGTACATGAGGGACTCATTACATTTCAAGGGCTGTGATTATACTTTGGGTCTATCATAGACTGAGCTAGGATGGAATCGAATTGTTTCAGACAGCCTCTTCCTCAAGAAGAATCACACACACCCAGAGAGTGGAAAAACATTCTCACCTGGCTCGTGCTCGCTTTGTTCATCCTCTGCATGTGTCTCAGATATTCATATAAGTGCAGGTTGTGTGACAGTAAGGTCTAGAAAAGAAAAGGAATAATAGAATTGACTTTCTTTTCTCTCCAAGTACAAACACAAGAATGGGCATCACACACTGATGCATGATCTGTCTCAGATGTCAGGAAAAGGACCAACAGGACAGCAATTAACAAAGCAATTGCATAGCTAAAGAGCAGCTCAAAGCTGATCCATCAGCCACAAGGTCTGAATATTTCCAAGTCCGTCTTGAATAAATACCAGACTTTTTAATGTCTGACAATTAAAATCTATATTTTCAAACAGAACAGATTTCCAGCTTCTGTTAAAAACAAGTAGCCAAAAACTTGGACCACCATGGTTGTTTGATCTGGTGTTACTCTGTGTCTGTTACATGCCAGTTTTCACAAGAGCAATGTAAATTTGTGAGTAGGGCCAGAAAAAAAAATGGACATAGTCCATTTGAATTAAATCTATTTATACTAGCCTATGACAGGAAGGAAAATTCTGATACTAATCTATAAGCTCCCAGCAATCTGTTATTACCTTAAGTATGATTAATTCAGTTATCTCTTCTTTATTAATTCATCCAACTACATTAATCAACATTTTATTAATAGAAAAGGTAATCAGGATTTTTTATGAAGAAAAAGGTCATCTAGACTAAAAGCATAATTATGTTTACTAAGAAACTCTTTTGTTTGACAAAATATTTGGCTAGTTCAATCAAAATGCAAATTATATCACTATGGAGAAAAAAAGACAGTATTTAGTAGCTAAATGTTCCAGGATTGCATAGACCTTGCTGCTAACAATTTATTTTGGAAGATGTCACTTTCAAAAGTTCAATCTCATGCGTCATGGATTATATTGCTATGTGTTTTTCACAAGAGTATCTGAAGTCTGGGAGCAAATCTTCCCAAAGCTTTAGTGCTTATCTTGCTAAGTGCATGGCCCTTATATTTTTCCTGTACCCACTTGTATAAACCTATATATCCTATACCTACCAAACTAATTCTCTTGGAATCACTCTCTCCAGTCATGGCCATAGCACAAAATACAGTAGAAATGTTTAAATATTAGCAGCCTCCTCACCCAGAAGCTGCCAGTTGCTTTCCTGCAGGGCAGTGAAGTTGATTTGTGCCACTCACACTTCTTGGTGATGCAGGTGCTGGAATACCGCCTTATAGCTGCACCTCATCTCTCTACTTGTGTTATTCTCTGCATGAAGACTTGATTTTGTGGTCCAGCTGGTGTTTGATATGCCCAGGGGAAGCCAACTGTGGCCTTCACAACAGCTGAATTCTGTGTGTGTCACAGCATGTCATTTCTTGCCATGCAGGTTCCTGTGCATCAGCACATCACAGCAGCAGGACTTGGGCTTTTCTTGGGTTCCTGCACTTATGTCATGGCTTCTCCTGCAGAAATCAGTTCCACATGATTAGTTTCAACATAGTTGTCCTTTTTGTGTATACTTCTTACCAAACGAAATAAACAGATCAGGGCAAAAATACATTTCCCTTCTTAATTTTTTCTCCAAGCCCTTCAGGCTTTCAAGTGCTTGAGAAGTGAGGTTATACTTGACAGCAGAACAAGGTCTTTCTGAATTCTGAGCTTTTTAATTTTAAAACTGAACTTTGGCATCTTGGAGCAGTATAGATTTTTTTTTTTCACAACCTATATGGATAGTTCAAAAGAGTGGGAATAAATTAGAATGACAACTTGCCTGCCACATTTACAATAATAATTAGGCTAACTGCTGAGCCAAGCATCAAAGAGTAAAATTTCATTCCTCAAGCCCCATGTTGTTCTTCCTGTAGCACTTGAAGAGCAAAGCTCTGGAGAGAGAGGGAAAGGAAAAGATTTGCTTCTGGGCATCCACAAGCTGACAAGCCAGAGCAACAGAGCTTCCAGCTTGATCTTAAACCCTGCTGGGAACTATGAACTTCTTGCTGCTCTGGCTCTTCTCTGAAGCCTGATGTGATGGGAATTCTCAAAGCACATCTGCTAGGTTGGGACCTGGAAGAAAGAGGAGCAGAGTAGTCTGCTTTTACAGGCTGGCTTCACTGCCAACTTCTACATCTGCTTGCCTCTCCATTTCTGTCCCTTCATCCTTGCCATCTCCTTTTTCTCCCTCCTGATTTATCACCTCAGAGATCAGCCCTAGCATGCCTGTGCTGAGCCACACCTGTAACTGCTTTACTACATTTATTAGTCTCTTTGGAAACAGTTCAACTTCAACAGACTATTTAAATGTGCCTTTTGACGGAGCATGATCTTGAGCATGATTAAAACCTGAGGAAATTTTCCTTCAGTAGGAACCTGTCTCCCTGTCACTGCTCCAGCACCTCTTTAGGTCTTTTGTTAAGCATACACTGGAAAAGGAACAGAACTCCAGCCCTTCCCTCCACAGGCCCTCCAGTTACTAGCCTGTAGTGACTCCTAAGTTGCCAGGAAGTCAGTCCATGCAAGGGGAACCATGTGAGTAAGTGGAGCTTGTCAAGCATCATCTCAAAAATACAAAAAGCCCAGTAACTATTTCAGTCTGGACTGAGATATGAATCTACTCAGGCAGAATTGCAGCTGGGAAGTTAGTAGTGACCAACCGCTGTACTACACAGTTGGGCAACACTCTGCAATTAATTCAGCCTCCATTTGATTACATTATGACTCTTTGAAATCAATAAATTTGACCTGAAATCTGAGACAGATGGAGCCAGAGATGCTGTTTTTATGCAAAGAAGTCTAGATGGTATAGGAACATTAGCTTTATTACTCATCATGTGCTTGAGGGCATATATTTTCACTGATCACATATCAAATGTCACCATGATCGGAAAAAAATGACCAGCAATATTCACACCTAAAACAGCAGTGTGGAAGACAATATCACTTACATGAGAAGAGACTCAACAACCACAGCCACCAAAACCTATGTCTGGATGTAAGCTGATACATTAGATGGTAGGACAGGACGTGGACTAAACCCAATGTAGTCTGCAAATATGTAAGCATACCTAGAGAATGAAAATGCAACCTATATTTAAACGTCCATGTAAAACATATTTAAAAGATTTTGCAATTTGGTGTCGTATAACATTCACTTTGGCAATTTAGCAAAACTGTTGGGTTTTCAGGGATGAAGACAGACATTTGCAGCCAATACAGAATGCATTATCCTACCACACACCATTTTCTCCTCATGATTTGCTGCTCTTTCATTAGAGCAAACCACCCATCTTTATCTTAGCTATCATATACAGAACTGTAAGGGATAGAAACTGACCTCTTCTGTAAATATCCTATTACCGATAATTCTGGACTTACTTTTAAGGTTTGCTTCTCTGGCAGACACAGCTCAATTCAGTTGAAAAAAGGGAAATTGAAAATCAGTCCTAAATAGGGAGTGACAGACTGGAGTTGTAGGAAATACTGACTGAACACGAACCTGGAAACGGCATTGGCACATGAAACACATTTACCAGGTCTCCCTTCTGAAATATCACCTTTGTTAAGGATTATTTCTGTCAAATTTGTGGTATTGCTGAAACTCTCCTTTGCAACATAAATTCAGGAAGGACAATTTAGTCAGACACAGCAATCTGTAGTACATTAAATTCTGGAATATTTTATATATTCTGAATTTATTTTATTATGCCACATGTAAATCTTTGCTCATGTAAATCAACAATTAGAATATTTTTTTGTTTGATTTATATGAACAGGTTATTTCTTATGCTAAGCCATTATGCTTTTTTCTTTTTCCTTTGTTTTTGTTAAACCCCAAACTCTACTCTATTTTAAGACTTTCCACAATAGAAAAGGATTGTGGTGGATTTGCAAAATTTTACTCGGGGATTATAAGGATCTAAGAAATATTTCTGACTGTTTTGGAAAGAAGAGTTATGTGTATCAGTCTTTCTTCTGTGGTTGGACATAGGATAAAGTCATGTTTATCTAGCATTTTGGATTCAACATTTTATCCCTTATTCTTGATGCTTTACATTACCACACCTTTTTCAATGCTGCTCCATCTCACTGGACCAAGAGGGGATTAAGCAGACTCCACCAGGGATGAGAAGTAAAAGGAAGAAATCTGTCTCAGATGAAGTTAATGGCAAAATTCCTGCTATCTTCCAATGAGAGCCAGGCTTTCACTGGCATTATTTTGCCAAGCTCTCCCTAAATGGTCCAGTGGAATTCATCTGTTTTGAGTCGGTCTAAACCAACACACAGGTTGATCTACACTCTCACAGTCCTGAGGAAAACAAAGAGCTACCAACTCAAGGCATAAATCAGGCCTCAATTTTCCTTTGATTTCTGCAAATTTACTTCAGATATAAAGCCGCAAGAGCGTTGTTTGATCCAACATCTTAATATTGCTGGGAAGCCCAGCAATATAGGCCTGCTCTGCATGTGACCTGATTGAACTAATACTGAGCTTTACTACCTAGAAAAGCATAAGGACTCAAAAGAAAAGCATGTTGGTAATTCAAAGCAAACGATTTAAAAGTGTACCAGGATTTCCAGCAAGTCGGATTAGTAATTCTTTTTCCACCGTAAGAGGACAGCACTCAATAGAACTTTTAACTTAAGCAAAGATTTTTAAAAATTAACATTTTTTCCTATTTTGTTTAGAGTCTGGTAAAAGCCAAAATTGTTATGCCTCAGAGTTATGAACTCCTATAAAATTGTTAACTTGAAGCAGCCTTTGTCTACCTTTGAAAAATTGCAGGTGGTATTGTGGTCTTTCCTGATTTCAAGTCACAGGAAACGCAGGGCTATTTTTTACTTTAATCAACACTGTTACCTAAAATGTGCCACTAGTTGTCTCAAGAACTCCATATTGATTGCAGAAACACACCAGATTATTTGTTAGCAGTAATGTTCATTAAGTTCTATCTCCCTGTAATCCAGCATGCAAATGGCTTTCAACACCTTTGATTTGTGCATATCTCATTGTTTTATGTAACACTTGGCAAACCTAATTTAAAACCACAGACTTCTTGTAAACCCATTATTGTTCAGATATCATTGAATAACCAAATGACTGCGTCTTGTATTTAATACTGTATTCTGAGGCCTGGAAGAATTTTATTGTAAAAATTAGACAAAAAATACCTGTAATTTCATTTGCATTAAAGATGAAAACATTAATGTGTCAATGCTGCCACCATTTCTTGTACTTGTTGCACTTTTGTTTTCTTCTGTGTGGCTCCCTGGCTAAACTACACCACAGATTCCTGTCTAAACATTGATTTTAATATTGTTGATGCACTTAAGTCTTTCTAACTTCTGGACCAAGTGAATGCTTGGAAATAGTAATATCCAATTTCATCTCTCAGGCTTACTGTATTTTGGGCAAAACCATTTGGGTAAAGCTTCTTTAACACATCTGTGATGGAAAAAGAAAAAGATAAACAAAGAAGTGATCCTTCCAGTAATTCAAGTTCAGTGGGTAAAAAACCACCACAACTTCCTAAATCAAAATTGTTTGTAGTGTTGTATTGTCTATGCAATCTGTAGCATCCCATTCAGAATGGATGCACATCAGGCATCTCCAGGGCAGCCAAAGAACCACTGCCTGTGCAGTTAGAAAGCAAAGTCAAGTTCTGATTCCAGCTTACTTTAGCAGGCTTTTTGTCACTCAAACTGTGTTTTTTCCTAATTTTTACTAAGAATTACATCTAAATGTACATTCTACATTTTTATGTCAATTGTGAAATAGAAAATTATCTAACACAGAAAATACTAAGATTTCATTCATATCAATTTTCTGAGGACAAAGGTAAGTACTGTACAGTTTTAGAATAGCTATGTTTTTGTAGATTATCATCTAGCTGTCCTTTCTCCCTTCAATTTTTGCAAAGCTGTAGCCTATTGAAAGCGATTTTCTACTGCTAGACCGTTCTGAAATACGGTTCCTCCCAAGACTTACAACTTACTTTCATATTGCTTTCACACTCTCTGATTCATTAAAATACAAATTCAGCCCTCAAAATAGAAACTTGAGCTTTCCAAAGAAAAAGTGTGAAGAGCCTTAAACTATGAATGTAAAAAACTTATTCATGATACCACTGGCATGATTCAGTTTCTGTTCCCGAATGTTTTCTTTAATCCAGAACTTTTGAGTTGAGAAAGTTGTGTTCTCTTAGTACTAAACAGAATCTCTACAGAACAGTGTAATCCATGACTAAAACTATGAAATATATTTATGGAGATCACATCAAATATGCACCTTTGTTTATCCAGTGTGGCTTCCTCAATATCTCTGTGAAAATGGGAAACAGAACTAGATATGACCCATTCCTGTGACATGCCAGGAGGTTTCAGGCCACACCTGGGCAGTGCCGGATGACAGCGTCATTGCCTCAGGCTCCCTCACAGCATCCTGACAGGATTCCTGCACACTGTTTATGTTGCACAGACATTCTTACTCCCCATAGTGCAGCTGCTCCAGCAAACTGCTGCAAACTGCTCCAGCACACAGAGAACAAGTCCTGGTCTGCTCTAGGTGAAGCCTAAGGCTCATGTCCTTGCCCTTGTTTACTTTGCCAATAACACCAAAAGTAAGAATAAAACCCCATTATCCTGAACATTCCAAAACCATGAAGTCATCAGTTATGAAGAGTGAAATCTCTATTTTTTTTTTTTTAAAGTATTTTTTTTACTTCGTTTTAGCCAGTCTTGCAGAACCTACAATAAAAAGAAAACACACACAGGATGTAGCTATTCTCTCAGGACCCAGTTAAGTGCAAATGAACTTCCCTTGTGTTTGTGTGTGTGTTTACAAAAAACAAGAGTCAACTTTACAGTATGAACTTCCAGTTTCATCTGTTGTATATTAAAGATGAACAGAACCTTCCAGACACATTTTATAATCTGTATTCCTAATGTCAACAACAAATTGTTAAGAACAAGCTCAACTAACTGAATCTATCTCAACATGAAACTCAGAAGTCACTGAAAAAGAAAAGAAACAGACTGCCATAATAATAATAATTTTTTCTTAAAACCCCTACTATCTTCCTGTGGATCCATAACATTTTCCTATACCTATTTTACTGTGTAGTATCTAGTAGTACATTTTACCACGTAAATCTTGACTTACAACAGGCATTAAAGCTGCTTTCCGGGCAGTTGATGCCTTTTTGCCTTTCAGGGCCAGTACTGCCTCAGAGTTGTTGCTGAATTAATTTGTCCTCTGGAGAGACTGCCTCATGCTCTGAGCTGAACCACAGATCCTTGAGTGCTGGTATTACCAAATCTCAAACAATAAGCCTGTGGGAGAGAGAGAAAGGTATCTTGTATTGCAAAGAGCTTTGGCAGACAAATTTTGATCCCAGCCACATGAGTGACAACCAGTATATAGCACCTCACAGCCACAAAGCACAAACCATGGAGCAGTTTCCCAAAGCACCACTGGTGCTGGAGGTAGCAGCTCCCAGACAGTGCCTGGGAAGGAGTACTGTGGTGTGTGGTGGGCAATACCGTGCCACTTCTGTTCTGGCACATTTATCCCCGGGTACGAGCCTCCGCGAGTTCAATGGAAGGTTGAAGGCAACCCTCTCTTAGGCTGACATCATGATTGATGCCTGTGCTGGCCACAATAGGTTCACACTTAATTTACACCTGTGTAAACAACTGGAGACACAGTCAGAAGGACCTGATCCTGCTGAAGTGTAACTACTTTGGAAGGTTTGTACTGATGTCAGTGGGAGCATGCAGCAGTCAAGTCCTGCCTGTTTTAATAATTCTGTCTCTAAGCCCCTGGAAAGTTTGCTTTAAAAAGAAAAAAAAAAAAAAAAAAGCAAGCTGTCTATCATTTATTGGCACTGTGATACTCTCTTAGCCACCCACACAGAGGTGTTAGCTATATTTCAGCTTGCAGAGAGAGAGAAAATTCTGTGCTTTTCCAAAATCCTTGCCATTTTATTCTGCATGCTATAAACAGATAATCTACAGGAGTTTATTGTAATCTCACTTTGTTATTAAAACAAATCCAAGGACCCAAACTTCAACAGCATGAGTCTTGATTTACATACCCTCCAAGGTATCTGGTAACCTGCACTTCAGACCTCCCCCCTGCAGTCTCTCTGGACAATTTCTGCTGAGCTCTCAGCCCTGCCCAGTCCTCCTGGCTGAATTCACACCTCTCTCCCACCTACAACCTCTCACCACCAGCAATGGCAAAACAACTGGAAAACTTTGTGCCTCTGCCTTGCAAATATCCACCTCTCTCTTTGAAATATTCACCTCTGTGTTTTTCCTTGAAGTCGTAGTATTGCTTTTGTGCTGCTTCTTCCATGGCCTCCTCTATCAGAACAATGCATTCATTAAGAAAAGCTTCACTGCTCAGATGATGAACAGACATCATAAAATTGTTATATTTGACAATTCTTATTACAAGTTTTATATGGTGGCTGCATTTCTACCACAAAAAAAAGACTCAGAAGTCTTTTCCTGATGTACAACGTTTCCAACAAGAGTAAGAATGTAATTAAATTCTGTTTTCTAGAAGTCTCTGCTTTGTTCAAAGACAAATCCAGACCTCATTCCTCACATTCCTTTAGTTTTATGGTAATTGTGAATAAAGTGAAGTGGGCTGCAAATAGCTTTGCAATTGTTTTATATTACTTGGATAGATAATTATCTGGCTGTGCCAACAAATGCATAGTCTTCAAACAGCGAAAGAAATTATGTGCATTTCTAGACATAATTGTGTGCAGATGAAAGAGCAGTAATAAAATTTTGAGAACAAAACTGAGATCCCTTTGAAAAATCAAGAATTTAACTCTTCTCACACCCCAAAATTAAGATTAAAATTTTAGGACAAAAAGTTTTAGATTTTCATTTTCTCTGTGATTCAAGAAAATTGTGAGGCTGAGAACTCTGCAGTTAGTGGGGAGGGAAAATTTTCCCTTTTCTATTAAGCAACACTCAGGACTGTAGCTTAGACCCTTGGAAACACCCTAGCTTGCCCTTGGCACAGCACAAAAAAATATTGCTCTTCTCCACTTTCTCCATTTGTCAGCCAAGTTCCTGGGAAGAGTGTAAAGGAAGAAAAAAGACCTTCAAATGGCTGTTCTACCTAAATTTCCTCTGTAGCACTTATCTTCTGAGGTCTTGCCTGTGCTGTCTGCAGGTGGGGTAGTTTCTGTATATCTCAGAGTAATCATTGTGGTATGTTGGAATGAGAATTCATCACATAGATAGGTCCAAATGTCCTTGTCTTAGTTTTCTGTACTTTCCAGTACTCATCTCTCAGCAATGCAGGGGAGGATGAAAGAGAGAAAAAAATCCAGAGTTTCTGATGCATGAAATGTCACCATATAGTTAAAATATTTCCCCAGGTGCTCATAGTTTACTGATTTGAAAATATCCCCTATGGACACCACAGTGGCACCACAGCAGGACAATTCTCAATGCTGTTCGTCACTGACCCAGGGTATGACTGAATTGTATCTCCCTGCTTTATCCAGGAAAAACTGCTCCTCCAGTTATAAGGGACTTAGAACCACAATCCTGTCACTAAAAAATACATGACCCAGATGTCTCTATCATTGTAGCAAAATACAAAATATGTCTTGAAAAGTCAGTGGGCAAGGGTACATGCTCTTTCTTCTGTTTGAATAATAACTATCATATCCACATGCTCATCTATGGCATTAATCATCAATAAAAGCCATCTTTTTATGGAGTTTCTTACAAAATTTTTTCATATCTTATTTCTAAAGAGAGATAAAATAATTTTCTGCACTGTCTTGTCACATCCTGTTCTGGTAAGACTATGAAACAACAGGAAGTAAAACTTAGCTTAATATATTTTCAGTGACCAAATAAAATCTTAGGTGAAAAATTCCTCTATGTAGCGATTTACAGATTTTCCCTCAAGTGGATATGATATCTGGATGCACTAGATGCTATATGAATAGACAAATTCATATTAAAATCTTATTTCTTGATATGTTGCCCTAAAAATAAAGATGTAATGCAAAAAATGTCATTATATTCAAAATACAATCTCCTAGGTAGAGAGAAGGATGGAAAAAATTATTGTTCATGACTTGTTCATGACAGTCACAGAGCAGTACTAGGTAATGAATTATTCAGTGTGAATCAGCAGGGTGAGAAAAGCCAGGGCTCACTGCAAGGCAGGGAGGCCGAATTATTTCCTCTCACCTGTCACAGTCACCACCTGGAGATTTGACATCCCTGAACTCATTTGCACACAATCCTCTCCCATGGCTTCTTCTAATGGATACAGAATACATGTTTCCCTGCTACCTGTGGTACAGTGCAGATTTTCTGTGTCGTTTAGTCATTTCTTCTCCCCGAGGTCAGTGTTTCACATGTTTAGGAGAGAAGCATTCCTGCTAGATACAGGGGAGATTTAGGACAAAAAATTGGGCTGCTGTGCTCTCAAGTGTGGAAAACAACCCACCTTTCAAAGAGCTAAGCCACAGAGCAGCAAAGACAGGTTCTAAGCAGTAGGAGAGAGATAAGATTTGCATGTGGGAGCACCATTTCCAGTTTATTAAGCTCTTGCAGGATGCCTTCCCTTCTTTCTATTTAAGATGGAAGTTATCATATACATGTTGTTAATCTGAAGTAAAATTATTTAAAGCATATCTTAAGAATATCTAATTCAATCTTTTAGTTGTGGGGTGGTTTTTTGTTTTGTGAACTCAAGGGAAGAAGTGGAATAATTAACAAATTTTGGCATTGCAGTAAAAATCCAGAGAGCACAATCGTCCAAACAGGAGGTTTTTTGCCCATCCCTGACTGCATTCTGTTTAAACAGGATGAGATTACAGAAAATCACCAGAGATTGCTCAGTCCAGATGGCTCTGCTTATTACCAAGAGTTTCACAACATGCAATGGCTGCAAACTGGCATGTATGTACATCCTTCACATTGCTCCAGTCATACCAGTGAATTTATGGCAAGGATGAATTTAGGCTGATATCTCTAACACAAGAGAAAGCCCAAAGCATTGGAAAAAATGAAGACTGTCCATTTTAGCCACAGTATTGTTTTACTTATTAAATTATCTCTCTTAAAGCAATATCACTGATACAGTAAAAAGTTAGAGTTCAGGAGATCTTGTGAAGTCTTTTAATTCCTAATCATTGCCCTCAGCAATGGTGTATAATACATCAATTTTATCCCATGTGGAGAATCATAACCCTTTGACTCTGAATTTACAGAACAGAATTTAAGAGCTGCAGTCAGTTTCCCTCATGATAGAAGACTAAATATTTCCATCAAGATTGCCTAGTATGAGTGATATTTTTTGTCACTGCGTTATAAAACTTCTAAAATATTGGGAACTTCTAGTGCTCCACAGTGCTGAAAGCATCCCTTTTGGATTTACTGAGGCATCCCAGAACCTTGCATAGTCTTCCAGTCACACAACACAGAATAGTTGGTCTTCCTGTGCATACCTAAAAACATTATTCACAGCTGTGTTTGGACACACATTTTAACACTGCTATAGACAGGGCTGGATGGAGCTGCCTGTGGCTGCAATGTGGGTGGGAGACTGTGCAGAGACATTTATCACAGGAGGAAATTCTCCCCTTCTTGTCTTCATTTCACTATTTTTCCTTGGACGCATAGAGGATGCAAAAAAGGTGCTCTAGTTTAAGCACCTTTAGTCCCCAAAATCCCAGCAGAACCAAGCATGTTCCCATCTGACAGCCTAAGAAATATACCCCAGCTCCCAAACTCAGGCTGTATGGTGCAGCACAACCAGCAACTACAGTTTCCTTGCCCCCATGTCCCTGGGTTTGGGGCCCCAGAGATTCCCATAAAGACTTGGGAAAACTAAAAATAACAGCATATAATACTGTTAGAACTATAAAAGGTCTAACAGGAAAGTATTTTGCTACTAGATCTCTGTGATAATTTTTGAAGACTACATGGGATCAGTACCAAAACATTGGAGGATGTTCTGTACACAAACTGGGAGGCCCCGTGATACAAAGTATGTATCATTCTGTATCTCTTTATAAAGCAATAAATTCATAACCTAGACTAGAATCAATTTCAAGAGAACAATTTTGAGATATCAATCATGGCACCTTATCAAGTCCTATCTGCTTCTACTAAGGTTCACACGTGAATACCACAACAATTATTTAGCATTTGTTCACACTGGACATAGTCTCCTGATAGTTGTAACTTAGTTGCTGGAAACAATCAGTTGCATTTCTTGGATATCTTTTACAGGCACATTAAAATTGTCCTTCTTCAAGAGACATCTTAGGCCATAGGCATACACTTTATGGCTAAATAGGAAATCCTATCTGTAACATCCAAAAATGTAACTATTACATCACCTATAACAATGGCTGAAAAAACACTAACAAATTAAGCCTTTGCAAATTCAGCTTTTTGTCATATACATGTTATTAAAAAACAAAATATGGAGGCTATTTGATGTCGGTTATGGCTGGTTAATCAGCCAAGTTTCTACCCCATCAAACTTCCTGCCCGTTTTGCTTCTATAGAGGCAATCGATAAAAAACAAACTGAGGTCCTGGACATTATCTGGGGACTCTTCAGACAGCTCTGCTGATCCATTTCCACCTTGATCTACACAGAAAAAGAGCACCTGAAAATTAAAAGGTTAACCAGACATTCACTACTTTTTTATTAAAAAGCCCTGGAAAGACAAAGCAAGGGTAGAAGAAGCAGTCCCTTCTCTTTCTGCCTGTCCAGCAGCAAGTCCTTAGGGCTCTGCACCAGAAAGGTGTTCCCAGCTGCAGTGTGGCTGCTTCTGGATCCTCCTGACAACCTCTATCTCCCACAGGCTGTTCGTTCTTAAATACCTACTGAAGTGTTTCATATGACTAGTAAACTTCCCTTTTCCATTAGGAGAAGCTGAGATGTAAAGTGACCTTGCCTGACAAAATGAATCAATGGCTAATTGTGCTTGCACTGAGACAGAAGCAATTAATCAAGTCCAACGTGCATATTTATTTACAGCAGTAGATTAGGAAAGCAAAGTAATCTGTTAGGCTTTGCTTTCTGTCTCTTGGGATTTGCCTTCAGACTTACCTGTGTGTGTTTCCAAATGTTGCAGCTGTGATAATGAAAATACCAAGTAAATAACGGGAGCAAATTGTGTCACAGGAACATTCTTTATGAAGGAAGCACATGGATGAGGTGATAGTTTATCCAGCACCTGACATGTAAGCCTTTTGTGCAAGAGCTCTTCCTCTCACGTTATCTTGAGTATCAGGACCTGAGCCAAAGCAGAGGCTCAGCTCTCTGTGGAGGCCCCGGGGTCCCCAGCTACTCACCCTCTGGGTCAGCATGAAGGGGTGTGAAAGCCCAGGGCAGATGTGCTTTTCCACAGTAAGATATAACTCTGTCGAGAAAGTATTTGTTGGTTTTGCATAAATGCAGACTGGTGACAACATTTCAATGAAATGGAAGATTATGAAATTCACATAATTTTTGTGAGTGACTTCTGTGAATCATTACTATCAAGTAAGCAAAAAAAGACAGTGTCTGTCCAACTGACTTTAAATAGCTATGGAAAATTGTTTATCACAATTAAATTTATCTGTGAACTTCTTCCTTCTGAGAGAAGTATACCATGCAGGGTTCAGACTTCCCAGAATTCAACCTCAGCACAGAAGCTCCTTGCCAAATCCACATCTGAGACAATGAAAGATGATCTGTTCCAAAACATCCAGCTATGGCTGTGCAAGAATGCAAGATACTGTACAATATGAAGGCATTTTTTGATTCCAAGACAAAAATACAGGCTATGCACAATTCTAACTGCTCTTTACATTAGTTTTATGCTCTTGTAACCTCACTCTTTCAAAGGGTAAATGTCTTTAACATACAAAACACATACTTGTAAAAGCAATGGCTTTTAAAAGCGTAACATGACATTAACCTAATCTTTCCTGCTTAATCTGTAGACAGAGCAAATGGGATATAACATGACTGTCCACATCCTCTGTGTCTTGAGCTTAGAGAGAAAGCTGATATGGAACATGTTGATGGAGGGAAAAAAGAGGAAGCAAGATTTTTTATTCATAAAGCACAACTCTGTTATCAGGATGATTAAAGCAATTTACTGTACAATAACAGCCTTCCAGATCCTTCCCACATCCTGAATTCATTCTGCTGTTCTGTGGTAATTAGATGGGTTTCAAATGTTGTAAAATATAAGCCTGTTTATGGAAAAGTGTGCTGCTAATCAAGATGTCTCAGCATATTTGGTACAAGATTTCATTTCTATTCTTTCTAACATCTCTCTCATAGAGGAGCCAGTAGAGTGTTGCAAAAACATAACTAATACCTCTGGAACTCCAACTTGCTACAGCTTAAACCAAAACATCAAATAAGATGTAAGAAACAAGTTGAGATAGAGAGGCTGTCAGGGATGCAAGGAAAATGAGAGTTCTGCTAGAATTCTGATATTAGGGAGTGGGAACATGCCTCTGTGTGCATGTGTGTGTGTGCATGTCTGGGGTCAGGTCTTCCAGGACAGCTTGAGGAGTGAGCACAAATCTCCTGTAGACCAGGAAGAGCTCTGACTTTTTAAAAACGTTTAAAAAAGAGGAGATAGCAGAGCTACCAGCAGCACTGTTTTTAAATATCTCCATTTCTTTTGCTTTCCTTACAAGTCATAGCTTACAAAGTAAATTGTCTGGTGGCTAAAACATTACATGGTTTTTACTTCAGTTTCTCTTACCATTTTTTTCCCCCAGGTTTTCCTTGTTCTTTGAGGCACTGAATTGTTGGCTAATGGCTATTGATAACAGTTCCATTCTGTCTATTCCATCACTCAATTTCCTGCCCCAAACCTCTTTGCAAATGCAGTCTGTGGCTGTCTGTAGTGCAGTAAAGAGGTGAGACCTCCCCTCTGCAGCCCCTGCTCGCCAGCTCTGCCTGGTGAGCTGTGCTCCCACATCTCATGACGGGGCCACAATATCACCCTGGTGGTGTTCCACAGTCACTTTCCCAGTTCATTGACTCCTGCTCAGGAGTTTTGGTCAGCAGCTCAGAATTACAGTAACTTTGAGGCTCTGCAACATCAGACCCATTTCAGCTCAGCTTGGGGCTGTCAGTCCCTACTCAGGTGACACTGCAGCAGTGCCTGTCTCCAGCCCTACCTCTGGTCCTGGCTTGACCTTCCACAGTGGGTAGCCTGCTTACAGGAGGAACTCCTAGGATGTACCCAATGGCTGTGTCTCCAGCCCTGTGTGCTTTTGTGGCTGTCTGGGTTCCCTGTGTGGACACCAGGCCTAGTTCATCCCCTCATAGTGCCAGGGGCTGCTGACAGACCCTGTGAGGGCAACACCCCGCTCTACCTGTACTGACTGGACATGTGGAACCGCATTCCGTGGGTGAGGGTCACCCTTAGCCCCCAGCCCCTCAAGGTACCCAGGCAACACACAAGCTGCAAGGGGAAAAAAAAGACTCCAAGGTGCCTTCCTATATACAGATGCATCATGGAAATAGTTCATCGATGGAGAAGATTTAGGAACTAGAATATATATTTTGAAGGAGGCAAGATGTGATTAGCAGGGCTTACAAGCAGAAACTTTGCCAGAGGCATTGGAATGACACAATAGAGATGTACATATGTGTGTGTACACAAGTTTCGAGGAAGCATGGGTTTCTTTAAACCCAGATAAAAAATGATACTTTTCTCTGGTAATTACATAGCATTTTCTGCAACCCAGTAGCATGATATAACCTGTCAGGATTAAGTGGCAGCCACCTGCTCCTTAACCAAGCCTGGGTGTAGCTGACCTCCAGGCAAAGTGAATTCCCTGCTTCACTAGAGCCCAATGAAACTCACACTAAGCGGCAGCCTGCACAGAACTACACAGCATAGGCAGGTCAAGGCAGATGACCTCACCAGATCTCTCTCCACACCCAGCCACTGATGGATATGCATCCCATCACAGACAGCTCAAGGAAGGCAACTGTCCAAGTGCCACTGGAAGGTTGAGTCCAGTTAAACTTGATATTTTATGAGTGGGCATGTTAGTGCAAATATCCACACTGCATCCCAGGGGTTAAAAACTAGAATCTTTCTCTGTGACTGTTTCTCTCCAGGCTGAACAGATAACAGCTGTAATTCCTGCCTCTTTAGAATGCTTCTAATCAATAAAATGATACAAGGAAACAAGTGGATGCAGAAGCAGCAAGAGACTAATCAAGCAACATTTTTCACACCCTGAATCAGACATGCCTATAGAAGATGATCTAGATTTAGTAAATTTGGATCACAGTCTCAGATTTCTGATCTACATAGAATTTGGTTTAAAAGTAGATTCAAAAATTGACATCAATTAAAGGGGCTGCCGCACTCTTTCCTACCATTTTAAGGGCAAATCCTGATTGCATCTGAATATCAGAGTTGTTTGGAAAAGATATGCCAACCCTTTACTGTTTTCTTTTG
This sequence comes from Climacteris rufus, assembly GCA_013398175.1. Classification (NCBI taxonomy): domain Eukaryota; kingdom Metazoa; phylum Chordata; class Aves; order Passeriformes; family Climacteridae; genus Climacteris; species Climacteris rufus. The sequence goes on from VZRZ01004912.1 coordinate 378,526, forward strand.
GTAAAGCTGAAAATGCTGCTTCTTATAAATCATTGAGCCAAATTCTGCAAACTACTAGTTTTAGTCCATCTACTATGCACTAATATGAACACAAAATCCTTGTTTGCTAGAATTTCAGGAAGTTATTTGACAGATTTTCAAGACTGAAGGCTTGGTATGCTGTTGCAGTGCCTCTGGGGGTAGCCAGCGGTCTGGCCCGGCCCTGCCGGCACTGCGGGGGCTGGACCCCGCAGCCCGCGTGCCGGGGGGTGTCCCGGGACCACGTCACCGCTGTTTCTCTGCACCCACCATGAGGGAGCTCCTCCCAGAGCCGCCGGACTGGCGGGTCCAGCTCCTTCTCCCCCACGCCAATACAGCCGGTGATGGCACAGCCCGGGCAGTCGCAGGGCCGCCCTAGCCACGGTGGGGAGGTGGTCCCGCCCGGAAGGGCATCCCATTGGCTGGTTCTGTATGACAGACTCCCGCCTGACTGGCCATTGCCTCCGTCGGTCTGCTGCCGTCACGCGAGCCCTCCGCAGCCATTGGCTCTCACACATAAGCCCTTCCCCCAGCCGCTATGAAACAGCCTGCACAAGCTGGCTGGGGCCGTCTTTATCCGCTCCCTCTTCGACTCCAGTATTAAAACCTCCTGGTAATAGGCGGAAAAGAACCCTTCCTCGTCTCTTTACTTTCGCTGCTTTAATTAAACCGCGTGAACTGAGCAAACACTGCGCGGAAGCTCTGATGCAGCCACGACTCTGATGGAGACTGGGCGAGGCTTGAATCACTTCTCTCAGGTCATGTGACCGCAGCTGAAGGCTTCCAGTTACTCACGCTTTTTGCCCACAGCAGGATGCAGGATGCTTCATCCTCTGCCTCCATTGTTCTTGTACCTTTCCTTAAGTATTAGTTACCATTTGCATCAAAGGCCCACTACAGGGTTAGATGGACCTTGACATCACACATCTACTTTAGGGTTCAAACAATTGAAGAAAATCTGAAACAGATTCATTATTCATTCAGAAGCACAAAGTTTTAAACATAATTTCTGTTCAAGTAGAAAGCTCACTTTTTTCCCCCTTGTCTTTTTTTTTCAGATTATTTCCCTTGATGCTTTCACTAGAACAAGTATTTTGAACATTTCAGCATGGATTCTTGTAAATTTTTTAATTGAGACTACTCAATACCTTATTTTAGACTAAGTTTTACTATATTTATCAATTTATTAAAAGCAGTAATTTTATTAGTCATATATCTGAGATGGAATGAAATGGGCCAGAAAAGACCATCACAGAGGGGTGTTACAAATACATTTCCCAATAGAAAAAAAATGGGGGAGTGAGAGGACTGAGTTACAGTACCATATTGTGATGTAAACAATACTGATCTTGACAACAATTTTCCTGTGTGTTCCATTGTGGGGGGAAATGTCATAGGCCAAACTACTATATGAATGGTTCCTGTTGATTCAGACAGATAGGTTTTGTTAGACTGTTGGCAAAAGCAAGAATAATTTACACTAATCTTTGGTCATCAACCATTCAGCTGATGCACAGTTTTGGGGTGAAGTTTCATCAACACTTCAGCTGATGCACAGTTTGGGGTAAGGCTTCAGCACATGCATGCACATGGTATATTCAGGGGGAGGGAATTCAAGCACGAGAAACAGTCAGAGGGATTGTGACATAGTGAGACAGCAGTGGCAGCAATGCTTTCTGAAGTTTTGATGTCAAGGCACTCTCTCTGCAACTCAACTCTTTTTTCATATGGACAATTTCCTCTTTGAATTCAAAAGAAGTTCAAAGGGAAGAGTGGCAGCCAAATCAGACAACAGGTAACAGACAATAGATCTGCACCAAGAGCATCAATAGATCAATGCCATTCATAAATGACTGCTGGGACACAATGACCCTGTCGTGTGCTTATACAAGAAGAGTCTGTCATATTTGTATTTAAATGAAATTGCTTCTTCCTTATCTATGATGTTTAGAAGGGATGAGCATGATCAGAGCACTTTCTGTCTGTGTGGCAACTGTGAAATTTCTCAGCTGTTTTGTAGATGCTCTGGTGACACCAAATGGTTGATAGGAAAGGCAGTATGTCACTTTGATCTTTTGCCAGACTGATTTGGAACATCCATAAGTCTTTTCATTTGATCGAAAAGTTACCTTTTTTTTTTCTTTTTCTCTTTTATCTGGTACATTGTGGTTCTGGAACAAGCAGCAAAACAGCCTTTTATTTGTTCTATCACATATCTCAGCTCTCTGTTCTTATAATACTTTGATTCACCCATCAGTACAAAATGCTTGATTAAAATAGACATGGGTGGGTGTATGGCACAAATTGCACTTAAAACAGCAATCTAAAATGGGGTTAAGAAAAATTATGTCCTTATGATTAATTGCAGTACTTTTTTATTTGATGTGAGGTACATGCTAATGACTGCTTTTAACATACTGCTGTTGCTTCTTTTTTATTTATCTGTCCACAAAGGCATTTGATTGAGTAACTGCTGTGAGTGGGGTTTTACACAAATATGATTTAAAAAAAAAACAGAAGAATAAGATTACAATAAGTTTCTTAAAGTGGCAGATTCTGGCACTGGCTGTCCAGCAAAAGCAATAAAATTAGTTCATAAGCCTTTAATTGTTCTGCCCTTTCACTTAACTGATATTGGAACAGAAGGTCCATTTTGCAGATAGTGGGTGTTTAAATTATTGTAAGAGAGGGTTCAGTCCACACTGTATGTGAAAATGTTCAAGCAAGCCATTAACAAGATCTTCCAACATCTCTTTCCATCCCGACACTTCAAACTCGTCACTCCCATCAGTGCAAGGGCTGCCACAAGCTACCAGATATGCCAGGAGTGTCTGTCACTGGAAGCAACACCCTCCATTGCTCCAACGTGCACAAAGAAGACAAAATCTAATAAATACAATATATTTTTGACCCTTAAGAATAACAAGTCATATGAATAATATGTAGACAAATGAAGTTGACCCAAGTGGTTCATATGAGTAAGTCTGAAGCCTGTTTGAGCTCAGTTCATTTCAATATCATATGGCTATATTATAAAGCTTCTATCACCATCGGCCCTTCTGAGCAACATCACTATCTTTCAGGGTCTTCTTTGTTCAGCATCTCCTGCTACACAGAAATCACACAGTTCACAAACTTTCTTGTAAGCCTCTCATTGAGGAAAGTACCAGGACCTGAATTCACAATTTTAAAGTAAATATAAGCACTTGACCATAATCAAACATACCATAGTGTGTATCTCCTCTTGTTCACTGATTGTTTATATTTTGAGCCAGAAATACATTTACCACTCCTCAGTTTGCAAGAAAATTTCTTTAGTAGCACTCTGCCAGTACAATCCTCAGCTCCTGTGATCTCCATGTTGCAGTCATTTGCTAAGATCTGCCCTTTGCCAGCATTTTCAGCCACAACCTTCTGTTCATTATTAAATCTCTCTTAAAAAAATATCACCAGCTAAAATTAATCTTTAGGAAACAGCAGAAATAGCTGCAAGGCTCCGTATGTTATCAGTCTTAATTTTATTCCCTCCCAGTCTCATAATCCCCCTTCCATTTGTTCCAGGAGTTTACTTATCAGCTCCCTGAGAGTACCTCAGACTAGTCACTTCTTATCTCTTTACCACAAACGTACATTACTTAAAGTACAGGCTTGAACAATGATATCAGCCACGGTGTTTTCGTCTCCCTTTCTCTGTTGGAGCACAACACTAATACAGCCCACTCTCTTGCACTTGATATTCACTGAAGTAAACACTTAACAAATACAAGCTGTTTTCTGTATTTTTAATAACCATAAGTATCTCTCAATAGATCACAATGAATTTGAAGCTATTCAGCTACGTAAGAGAAGTTAATTCACATCTTTGTTTAGCATCTTTCATGGTGAAAATGGTGTTTTACTGCTAAGCTTGAGAGCAAAGGATGACAGCTGGGCTGATGGCAGAGTAACCTCTTGTCTTATGGGATTACTGCCAGGGCTGCTGACAAAAGTTAAGGTAGAAAACCCTCCCACACAGAATGTTTACCCTAGGATTCTAAATCAGAATACTTACTCTTGTAGATAATGCTTTCTGCTAAGATTACACAAGATGAATTCAACTTGCAGGGTCAAATTTGTAAGGCTTCATTAGCAAAGGACTACAGTACCATGGCTTCAAGATCCCGATGTCAAACTAGGGAAAAATATGGAATACCAGTATAAGTCAATATTAAAAATTATGCTTAAACATTCATATGATACATGTCTTTTGAAAAAAAAAAAACAAAAAACACATTTATTCTATAGCTGGCAAGTAAAAAGAAAGGGTGGTTCACTAAGAACAGTTGTAAATGAAAGCAAGTTGGACTAAAGCCATATATCAGAGAAGACATGAGAAAATATGAGGTTGTCCAAGAGAAGAGTAGATCAACAAGTGTATGGCGGCTGATAGAAAACCTGGTGAGGAACAGGAAGGAAGTTAGGAAAGCTGGGGGTTTATGGAGGCAGGAGAAGAAGAACAGGAAAGCACTAGCATGGTCAAGCTGCAGGGTTGGAAATTGGCTTCACCAGCAGAACACCAGCTAAACTCCAGTTATCAATGGAATGCACCCAAATGGAACAGCACAGTGGCAGTGGTTTGTTTGTGTTTTCTCTCTCCTCCCCTCCACCCCACAAAATTTCAGAAAATCCACAATAAAAAAAAGTTAGACATCTTTCTCACTCCTTTCCAGCATCTTTCTTTTCAAGTTTCATGTGATTTAGTGGCCAGTAGCTAGCAAAATCAATTTCTTTTTGCTACAAGTTCTATACTCAGATGTTTTATCTGCAGTTCCCTAGAAAATTTTATTTGCCCAGTCAAAGTACTTTGAGTCATATGCTGAGAGGGCAAGTATAAACAGTTAATTCTTTATAAATGAGGGCTTTTCTACCTGTGACACAATAAACATTTGCAGAGCACCTGTAGAAAAATAAGTATATTTCTTCAGAGCTCCTGGTGAAAAAAGTCACATCTCTCTGTGAGACAGGTCTCAGTTTAAGTGCACCACTCCTGAAACAAAGGCCAGAAAATATGTGAAATAAAGACTTAGCAATTCTGTTTGCACAAGAGCACATCACAGTGTTTACTGAGAACAGCAAATTTTATGTTGACTCTTTTGAACCTTAGCTTCCTGGATCAGGGACAGCACCTCCTCTCTCTATGGATGTAGCAATCAACAAGCAAGGTAGTTGCCATCAAAATTGGCTTTGAGAGCACTAAGGTAAGAAAATATTCCCTATTATTGAAAAGCCTGGAAAATACAGCCACAAAATAATAAAGTGCAATTACTGGGAGAAGAAATTGCCTGTCTACAATCACTTATATTACACTTCTGAAATGATTGAGTTTTTAATCCATTCCTGAGTACCATCTGAACACAACAGTTGTCAGCTCACACAAAGGCTTCACCATGTCCTGGTAGTTCTTGTGATCCCAGGGGTGCTGGCTGCACTCTGCCCTTACAAAGCACAGAGGCAAAGGTAGAGGTGAGCCCAATGGTGAAAATGAAGCCCAATGGCAAACCTGGGGACATTCTAAAATTTAGAACTCCATGAGCTGCCTAAATTGGTCTAGGAGCTCTTCCAGCTTTGAATAACTCTAGAAATCAGGCTATAAAACACATGGCTTGTGTTTTCCAGCATACACTTGCAGGAAGCTGAGCGCAGCATTTGACCCTGGATTTAATATCTGAATGTCCTTTTCCACATTTCCCTGAGTGCCACCAGAGACTTGTGCTCCCTGTCAGTGCCATGCACCTCCTTGCAGCACACAGTGGTTCTGACAGATTGTTTTAAGGTCTGAAATTATTTCATTCCCACTGTGGAAAGCAAGATAAGGTCTTCTCTGGCTCAGCATGGCCTGTGTGCATCTCTCTCAAATCATGATTAGCTGTTTCAGCTCATATTGAGACACCCTCTGCCAAATTTGTACTTTAGATAGCAGTAGTTCATGCCACAAAATTTCTCCTGCCGAATGCATTCTGTACTTCAGTCAAACACGGTATACTATGTAGACTGTTTTTTAAAAAAATCAGGTCTGTTTAGTCAATTTATGGAGTAATTTTTTTTATTTCATTTTAATACTAATAGGAATTATTAAGTACAACTTTATGTAGAGTTTAATTTTAAAGGTGCACTAAATGTTAAAATTAAATGTTTCAAAGTATTACTTTTAACTCTAAGGGAGTTTTGAATGATTCAATTTACTGACAGCTTACTGATACAGTACAAGTAGCTACCTAAGTTTGTTGTTCAAATTTAGTCACTAGGATTATAACTGGCTAGACTAAACCCTAGCTACAATTCTCATGTCATCAAGTGGGGCATGCATGTCACTGCAGTTTAGTGAGCTGCCTAAACCTGATTGAAGCTTAAGTAGATCAGGAATATGGTCAGCCTGTGACATATTCTCAAATGCCAGATCTACACAGAAGGAAGAGAAACCTTCAGATTTTAATAATTTATTTTAAAATTACTTATTTAGTCAGTCCAAACCAAACAAAGAATGTGTTCTAATAAAACAATCAAAAAATCTTTTCAAATCTGTCATCTGATAACTTGGATAAAATAACATCCTTATGTTCCTTTAGGATGGTTTAATGACTTTAATCCTTGGTTATATAACAGTGCTTTAATCTAAGATAAATTGCAAAAGAGCAACAAGGACCTCAAGAGTTTTGATTTTCAAATTCAGTTTGGCCTAAAAGCACCTTATGCTCTTAGAATGCCTCAACAGGAACCTTTAGATCTCAGCAGAAGCCATGGTTGTTTTGGTATTGTTTCAGGCTTGGTCCAGAAAAGATACTGGGTTTTAACTTTTATGCCCTGCATATTTATAAATTTTAATCAGTCTTTGGTGTACGTGCCCCGAGAGGCGTGAGCACTTCAGCACAGTTCAACATCATTTGGTTCTCCAGTGGGACAATTTTTAAACCTCTTCTGTGTCTGTGGTGTCTGCCAACTGTCTCTTCAGACCTGTACATATTTGCAAAGCGAAGCAACAAAGCAGCGTCCATTAGCCAACTGTTATTTATCCATACTGCAAATACCAAATAGGGCAATTGTGGTTACTTTAACTCCTACAGCTGACACAAATAATACTGAATGAATACTTAGAAAACCAGACTTCATACTTCTAAAGACAGAAAATATAACTGCAGAATATTCTAAATACAAAGTGCTTCCTTTGAAAAGTTAGTTAGATAAGGATATTTGCTGTTGTGTTACTGATATAAAGACAATAACACTGTTAAGATAAATTTTATTTCCTTGATAATTGTTATGGCAGAGGGGAGCAATGACTTAGTCAAATTCACAACAATAACTGTATTTGCTGAGGTTGGTGCTCTACCTATCAGTGAGGTTTAGGTTCAAGAAAATCAAAAGTTTAAAAACCAAAGACCACAGGTACCTAGTAAATACCATAAATGCAAGGTTTGTTTGGGGGTATTCCAGATTTGATGCACTTCCCTCAAACTAGACCTGAAAGACAACATCAGAAATTAAGAGAATTAATCCTTCCAACTGTTTGCCTCAGCTGAGACTGCGGGGAAAATGACAAGAATGTGTCACACACAACAGTGTTTTTGTCACTGTTCCTGTTCAAAATAAAATGGAACCATCACACCACTGCTCTGTTAATGAGACCTCCAATCAATCATTATTATGATGACAAATGTAAGGCACTATTCACCTGAGCTGGACATAAATTAGAGACTGCACTATAATAAATCCTGACTAAAATATTAAACTCAATGAAATTACATTCATTAATTCAAAAAATAAATTATCCCCTGACATGTGAAAAGCTCTATACTGTTATCTGAGAACAACTGAAGTCTTTGGGATATTTAATGGACAACAAGAGAATTTCTTTGTGGAAAGAAGTGTGGAAAGTCTGCCAAATATTTGAGAGAACATTCTTCTCTTGATACTCTTAAAAATATGAATAAAAACTTTTATATTCATAATTTACTGGAAAGCCTTAAATAAATATAGATTTTGTGAAGTTCTATCTTCTCATAAAGAGAGGAGAGGCATTTATTGAAAAAGCATGTTGACTCCCAGGGGATATTAATGCTGTTCCAAATAAAGACTACAACCCATTGCAAGTGTACCTTTAACACTGGTTCTTCTACACAATCTCCTCCCCTTTGAGTCCTCCTCCTTCCTGTCCAATTTTGACTTTGCAACCACTCAAGAAACATCGTGCTAGATGTGAAACTGGTAAGGAGTTACCCTCTCCAGTTTACTTAGTCTCCAGTTCCTCTCCTGCAGCTCCAGGATTCGTGTCAACCGGGTGTGCCAGGAGATTATTTCAGCAGTAGGAATCTGGAGGCTACATTCCTGTTTGTAGAAAAGCATCCACTTGCCAGTTGCTGAGGTTACACATGGGGAGAAGGATGTCCAGCTTTGATTTCCACTCTTGAAATTTATCTGTGTTTTACATAAAGAGGCACAGATGCAGCATTCTTGGATGGGAATCCATGGTTTACTGCTCCTTAGCGAAAGCCACGGGGCTGCTGAGTCAGGTTCCAATTTACTGTTACAATCTTGAATTCTTCACCAGCCACTGCTGTGCTTGAAAAAGAGTCACAGAGGGCGTGTCTCCCACCTATCTTACTCTGACCAGTAGGATTTTCTGCAAACTGAAATAAAAAATGTAAAAATTAGGTCTGTGGATTCATTCCAGCTTTAATGCTTGGTGTGTGAGAACACTACCCACATAGCTATTACTTGCCAAACTTCTTTGGACATATTTTTCCTGCTGACCTGACCATCTGAGCTGATTGCAGACAGCAAAGAAGAATTGTGGTAAAATACAAGAAAACCTAAGAGCAGTGTGACCAGCTGATAAAAGTCAAGGCAAAGAGGCAATAAGGAGAGCTGTCACATTTAGAAGGCTGTTATGAAAAGGGATGTAAATACTTTCTTCTCTGTAAAAAACAGAAACTTGCCAGAGAGTTAGTAAGTTGAATAATAGGAAATAATTCTAATAATACGGATGAAGAAACACAGGCACACATTACCAAAATGGCATTTGCAGTGGGACGTGAGGCACACCATGGCCGAGCCCACCAGAGAAAAAGAGAGAGTGGCTGTAACAATCACATGCTACTGCATCTTGTTTCTTCACAGAAAGGTTTAGTCAAGCACCTGATGTAGCATTTGTGTTAAGAACATAAAAAGATAAGGTCACTACACCCAATTTGGCATCTTTTAACTACTCCATGCCAAATATTTATGGAGAGAGGGGAGCCTCTAAACAACATTGTGCTGCCCCCTTGAAGGTCCACCACCAAACCTTCTTTTGCCTGTGATCCTGCACCTCTCCAGAGCCCAGGAAGATATGTCCACCAATAACACAACTCCCAAGTGCCTCACCACAGCAATCTGTAGTACACATCTCATGGAACAGATGATTTACCAGAAACAGAGCTGTGGGTTTCTGTGGATTTTCATTTCCTTTTTCATAATACCGCTAGTTATCCACACTGGAATGCATGATGAACACATCTATACAAGCTTAGTGGAAAAAAACATACTGGGCATTATCCATTTTAAATTTTTCAAAGGCCCAGGAAGTTGGCCAAATCAAAACCAATTTCCACTGAAACTCTCCAAAGTCCTTCACAGTGAAAGCTACAATCCTGGCCAAATGGCAGTTCTCAAGTGAGCTATTCAAATGCTGATTTTAAATGTTTTCATGAAGGGCAAAAATACTAATTTTTTTTTTTTTACATTTACAAACACAACACAGGCATCTCATCAACATTTATTAAACAACAAAAAAGGGTTGTCTTTCCCAAGAAACATTTTAGCCTCAGAAGATTAAGATTCTGTCTGATTGAAAAGAGGCAATTTTGATGGCTACCTCCCCCATGGGATCAGTCTCTGTTTTTGTAAGGTCACTGCAGTAAGTTCATAATCAACAATATCAATATTGATTCCTTGCCAGAATGAGGGGACACTACCGTGTCATGCCTTGACTAGAGTATCTCCCTGAGTGCAGGAAGCAGCATCACTGACATCCCAGGTGCTCATCCCACACCTGCCCTCACACCCACTCAGATCAAAAGTTCTTATAAACTAAAGCAGCAAACTGCCAAATCACATAAGAAATCAACATTAAATCATTCAGGGAAGAAAGAAAACCAGCAAGTACATCATGACTCATGCTCTTTATGTGTTTGTTTTTTCAAACTCCTGACAGCCTACTAATAGTTTGCTGCATATAGGACCGTAATAAACTACCCTGCAAAGGTATGCTCAAACTCCAATATAAATCATATTTTTCACTGGTATTCTGACAAAACCTTTAATAAGCCAGCAAAATGAATTTTTCACTTCATCATTTCATTTTAAAAAATTACAAATATTTGGTTTGTTTATGTTGACTTTTTTTTAAGTGAGATACAAGTGCCATGTTATCCATTTTCAGCAAGCTCAGGTGTTAGATTAAAAAGAAAAAATACAGCTGACTCAATATTACTTAGTAAAACTTTATTACTATCTCAGAGTGCATTTTCTTTAATATTCTGGTTCATCTCTAGCTTTCATCTGTTGTTGGAAGGATCTTATATCATTATCCTGTAGGAGGAACAAGATTAACATCTGATAATCTGGGGGAGGAAAAGGAAAATGATCATAATTTTGTACCTTCTTTAAAAATGTGCTGTTATTATTTGCTATTTTTATAGGCTTCATTAGAACATACAATGAGGGAGCTTCCAATACAGCTTGCTTGATGGCATAGTGTTTCATGTACAAGAGCAAATCCAACAGTCGGAGAGAAACAGGCATCCCAGCAGAGAACTTGGAGTCACCCCTTCCTTGGTGACAAAGCTCCCAAGTGACCTGCTGCATTGCTGGGAGCAGTTGATTCTCTGGGATGCTGGTATCTCCAGAAGCCAAAGGCACAGCATAGGCCTTGCCAGACCTCTTCCAAGACTGGAATACCATGGAGGGTGAATCTTCAGCCATAGAAATCAATTTGGAGAGGATGAAAATACCATGCAAGGAAGTATAGGTAATTCTCATCTCAACATCTCCAGCTTTTCCTAAAATTTTCCATGTTATGAATAAGCAATATGTCAATGGTCACACTCCATTATCATCTTGTGCCTGAGTTTTAAATGTCCCTGACAAAAGCCCTTGTATCTGTATTTTACTTGGTTTCCACACTGACATGACATTTCCAACCCTGTGAATCTTAAAAGCCAGGTAAAACTTCTGTTCTCTCTCAACTAAGACTATAGTCAGGAAAGTCCAAAACAGCTAGCTATTTAATTATGGAATCACAGTCAATCTTAAAAATATATTTGTGTAGCTTGGGCTGGAAAGGAATTGGAGCTAGCATCAGATATACCCTCACAGGAGAAGCTCTCTAAACATGCTACTGCACTGTCATCACAGTGGTCCATGGTCTTTAAAAGAGCTGAAAAACTTGCTGGGGGTAGAAGCAGCTGTTGAAAGGCACCTTATAGAAGACGTATTTTATTTACTAATTGTTTCACTATTTGCAACAAAGCAAAGTAAAACCTAGAGAAGCTAGGAAATAATGTCTGTAGCTAATCAAACTTCCCACCAGGTGAAAATGCCCCTTAAAGAAAGCACATCCTCCTCAACTGCCTTAATGCCATCCCCTTTCCTCATTCCACTCAGCAGTCTGACATCCTGGATATGAAATCCTTTAAGCATGGATAGACCATTCTCCTGACCTGAGCCCCCAACATCCTGTAATACATATTTCCAGAGTATTAGACATACCTCTAGTCAGGGAATTGTTGCACTAACTAGTGCTCAGTGCAGAATTTTAAAGTAGTCTGACCTGTAAAACAACAGTTAAACTGTATTGTTCCTCTCACAAAACCTCAGTAGATTCAGCTGACTGTCACAGTGTTTCAAAGTATTGCTCTCCTCTACCATTTTCCCTGGGTTCCTAGGGTTCAACCTGATCACAAAAAGCAGATTTCTAGAACTGAATTATCATCTTGTAATAAAGATTCCTCTTTTGAATGAAAAGTCTCTGCTGAGAGGCATCTGATCAATTCAGTCCTGCATCAAGAACATTTTTTGACTGCTGCAAAAAGTGTTTAAATAAATCCAGAATCAATTTTAATGTTAATTTATTTAAATTAATTGGATAAACATGCATATTAATTTTATTTTTATATTCCCTTCAGATATTTTCGGTGAATGGTTAAAGTGAGAGGAAAAACATCTGTTTCAGGTGAATGATGTACATGAAAGCCATCAACTGGAATATGATACAAGAGCTGGCTGAGGCACTGACATTTCTCTACAAGTCGTGTCTTAAGCATCTCAATAGCCTGAGCCTAAGAATCGTAAGAGAGCCTTTGTTTCTGAATAGTTGTGCTAATCAGGCTTAAATATACATAATCAGATACAGAAGATAGACAGAGCTAACAGAAAACCAAATGGATTAAAGATCAGAAATTCTAATACTGTACTTAACAAAACAAAGGTGAAGTTCAACTTCCAGCTCTGCTGGTACACTTGTTTCAGTGGTATTACTCCAGAATTACAGCAGCATAGCAAAGACCTGAACCTCAGTATAGGTGGAGAATTAAATGATATCCCAGCAAATAATGCATATACCCATATCTTACTTTTATGAATCCTACTGTGTTTTTCCTCACCAGGTCTAGAATTATTACAGCCCTGTCACAAACTTGATGTAAATAATAAGATAATTAAATACAGAGCCAATGAATATTTTTCAGAAGTATACATAATAGAAAGAAAAAGGAAAAAAGACAAACATATTGCTAAAAAAAGCAGGTACTTTTGAGAAGTGTTCCAGCTAGCCAGGATGACAAGATAGTTAAATGACTTATTAAATTAAAAAAGTTTTGTTCCCTAAGAAAAGATTCATTCAACCCACTCACAAGTGATATGTGCTCACCATCACACTTAAAAAATTAAAGGATGCCCAACCATCTCTTGCACACTGAAAGTACACATGATCGCTTCAAAGGGCTGCTTTGTACTTGCAGCACTTTCCTAGCAGTGAAATCTTGTTAAAAGGAGAGCATGAACAGTAAACGCTTAAAGACTTATCAGCAAGCAAAGCACTTTCTTTGATTTTTTCCATAAAGCTTTACTTTCTATTCCAGCTTCCACTGTTAGGTCAGATCTAAAGCCGTGTGATAGATAGAGGAATACATGCAGAGTTAATTACAGGCCCTGGAGAGCAGCCAAGAAGATACACAGCTATGAAACATTTACTCACATTCCATGGGTCATATGAACAGTGTTAATGGGATTCCCAGTTTCAGCACTGCATGGAAATGAAAGTGGGGAATCTCCCACAGGAATAGAGAAATGTAAGCTAAAAATGGAAATTCAGACAATAGGGAAAGCAGCTTTAGGACTTACAAATGCAAGGAACACATGATGAAGTGAACACACAGCTTTTATATTGATATGAAAAGAGTAGATTTTTAAGATCTGTGCATGGGAGTCTGTAGCATTAAAATATAGGGAATAACATGCTGGCAGCAGGTGAGCCTTCCCTCTCCAGCTTCCAGGCTTTGAGAGAAATGCTTGCGCAGTAAATAGTAAACATCAGGTGGGTTTGCTCCAATCTTCCTTTCTGACTTCCTGTTGATTTGATACTTAAAACCAAGCAGCCAAGACCCTAAGATCCTGCTTTGGCTTTCCTGGGTTGGAATCCTACTTGGTGAAATCCCTCACTTCTGTACAATTGAGCTGCAGACAGCAGGAGTGCTTGGCCATGCTTCCCAAAGCCTCCAGCAGGACATGCTGATGGATGAGCAGACATGAGGAGGCACAGTTCTCCCAAAAGGGGAAGAGAGGATAAATTGTATGGTCTGGAGTGATCCTGTGCTCATTTGAGATGTTTTTGGGATACAAACCAAAACATACTGAGTGGGATCAGGAGATTTGCTTCAGAATTGTGCTCCTGACCCAGAGGTTGCAATTAATTCCTTATGTGCTAAATTCAACAGGGAGATGCACTCCAGGAGCGCACATATTGCGCTAATGGTGTCAAAAAGATCAGATTAGAGTTATGCAAAAATAAACTTCCCCTTGGCATATGCTGCAGATATCAGACTCCTCAACACTGTTTTGCCTTACAGATCATCTCCCTATGCAGAGAATTTTTTGCTAACATCAGCATTAAAGGAATAATGATCATCCAAATCAATCCAAAAAGGAATCAAGTGAGACCTGAAAAGACATATTCTACCTTGTGTTGACTATTCACAGACACATCTTCATTCCTAATTCACCTTCTTTTGACCGCTTTTCGATATGCAACACCCCACCTACAAATACACCTCTCTCAAAATAAACCTCCTTTGCACCTCTCAGTATCTGTGGTTGTCACAGCCAGCCCCAGCATTGCTGTTAGAAGAGGTGGGTCTGTCAGTCTCTGTAGGTGTACACACTTCAGCTTGGGAAATCCTTTCTAACACACGTCCTCATAAAGATGCTGTCAAAGGCATGGGGGAGCTGCAGAATTCACTACCAAGGCTCCTGAGGATCAAATCACCTCCCTACAGACTCACTTTTTTGTGCTCAGAAACAGTTTTGCCAAAGAGACATCAGTGCATATCCAATACAGACAACTCAAAGGCTTGTCAGCAGTCTTTGAAAGCACTCAGGTTTGTCAAGATGGCTACAACTCGAGTTCCTCACAGCAACTAATAGAGAAATTGTATTTGAAAAAGAGAGGCCACATCCACAGCACCAACCTAATTCCTTAATTCTGCATGGAAGTGTTAGAAAAATATTTAAGTAGCATAACACATTAAGTTGCTATCGAAGTTCCCATTTGAAGAGCATGCTTGGACCCTAACTCAAGCAGACTCATGCTGAAGAACATTTTCTAATCCTTCAGAGAAAGAGGAGGTATCATGAAGTGATGCTTTACTAACGCACCAGGTAGAATATACTTTCCTCTGCTCAGCAAAATTCTGATGCACAGGATGACTGTTTACACATTCCTTCTCCCAACTGTTTTTGCTTTATTAGTGCTTTCCAGGAAGTTGCTATTTCTGCTCAAAGCATAATTGATTCTCTGTTTATTTTGTTCATGCTTCATCTTCTACACAATTATTAAAAAAAAAAAAGGAGATCATTTATTTGTTGTCTCTTCTTGAAGTCCTATCAGTAGCCTCTGGATATGGTGTTATCTTTGTTTGTGTTTTCCCTCAAACTTCCTTAGAAATCAGCAACTTTTGGAAAAATTCTCTCTTTCATCTCTTACATTTGCACTTCTCTTTCAAAATAAGCTTCAAGTTCTAGTAGCCATTATTGTGCAATTCAAATGTGTAATTTTTTTTTGTGAGCCAGAAAAATAAAATAATTGAAAAAGCCAAAATATTTAATATGAAAATAAATTCTTCTTACTGTAGTTGAACAGGGGAAGGGAGGCAGGGAGAGATGAGACTAATGTTTAAGCTGTGAATTTTTGTGGCTGACAACCCTTTCATCCATCCCACACGCTGTCACAGCCCCATTACAGTATTTGCAAATATCTGATGCAATGGGAGACCTGTACTCTGTACATGCAAACCACAGAGCCCCCTCTAATTGCACACACCTCTAAAGGCGACCAGGTATCTTTTCAACAACACCAAAAACCTGAGTGGAGGCGTATGGAAACCTCCACCCTTTCCCAATACCACAGACTGCAGAGAGACAATGCATTTCTCATCAACTGCTGCAGGAATCCTGGATAAGCTGAATCCTCCTGCATAAAAATTAACAGCAGCTGGCAAGTGCCTCCTTAGGAGGTTTGCAGCTCCATGTTCAAGATATCAAAGTGGCATAAAAGCATGGGTGTGCTTTGGTTCAAATAATGAATAATGCAGAATCTTTCATATGCATTAGGGCACAGTAACACCACTGCCTTCAGCAAAGTTGCTGCTGCTTTCATAAATGAAAAATCTGAACCTCGCCTCTAATCTTAAAAGGTCTGCCTGCTTCTTCTGTCACTCCTCCAACAGTACTTCAGATCTGTCTTGCTGACATCCCGTAGCCACAGCGCGCATCCACGCCATATCGTGCTTTCCAATCAGACTTGTGCGTGCGTGGGATGCAACTCTATCCCTAATGCAGGCCTCCAAGAGAAATGCAGACTATGAAAAGAATTCCTTCCAATTTTAAACAGGATTCTGCCAAAATACTTAAAAATAGAGCTGGTCAGCAGACTGCACGGTGGTTTCTGTGATGAAGTGAGACACCAGCTTAAGCTCCGTCTGCACCACAAATGTAACCAAGCTGGTAGCTGGTTAGGGGGACAGTCTGTGGGTCTGGGCTCATCTCTCACTATAATACAAACTCAGTCATGTTTGCTCCCACAGAGTATCCAAACCTGTCTGTGGCTCCAGGAAGGCATTGAGTAGGTGTGCATTATTCAGCTTCCTGAACGCAAATGAAATGGTCTACGGTTGTTTGTCCTCTAATTTAAGGTGAAAAAATGAAAAGCTGGCTCCCACCACCATTTTGCAGACTGAGACCAGGCAAGAATTTCTTCAAAGAGTTGGATGGTTTACTTTCCTATCCCTGGATATTGCCCTCTCCTTTTTTCTTCACAATGCTGATGCAAAAATATCACTGGAACAACACAATGGCCAAACAGTAATTAAAACTTTCCACCACATTGCACTGACATTATCAAGCTGTGGGTGGATTCACTGACACAGTAGAGGAAGTAAGAATTCAGCATGGGTTCCATTCTTTAGAGATGCAATGCTACTGGCACCCATACAGAAACGCCTACAAGTCTTGAGAGAATATGATAGTTGACCTAAAATATTTGTATACACTAGGTTATTCAAACAGTTTTCAAAATATTTCTCAGAGTGAGCCTTATTTCAGTTTGATCTCTGGCTCCATGCTCAAGAAACATCTTGCACTTAATTGAGAATTTGCTGGGAATCTAGATTTTATCCCAGCACTGAATGCTTGGCCAAGGAGATCTAGGGTCTCTGCCAGCAGAAATACACACTGGAAGACAGGCTGCCTAGTGTGTTTTACCAGTGCTCCACACATCTTGGACTGATTTGAAACCACCAATTGCAGTTGTATTCCTCCACAAAAAAATACTTAAATGGGGTACATTTCATCATTAACCATCTCAGAAGGGTTTGAATTTATATGGAAACTTTTGTTATGTAATCTTTACAGGGAGGGAAGCAATAGCTTCCAAAAAGAGTAGAGGAAAAAAAAATCCTTTACTCAAATGTGTACAGATAGCCATTTGCTCTCATTTGGCTTTATCTTTCTTTGCACACATGCCTCCAGATAGAAACACAGAAGAAGAAGAAGCTTTCTTGTCCCTTAGAAAAGAAGAAATCTACAAAATAGGTCCCTTTTTGCCATTACAACAACCAAAGATCTGCTATGGAACAAAAACAAAAGTTAATTATTTGCAAGTATTTGAAGGGGAGAAAATAATAAAGTAATTCCCAAATACCAGAGCTGCCTTACAGCACAAAACAAGGGCTGGACTAAAATTCAGGGGGAAAGAAAACAATCCAGTAAACATAATCTTGGAAGAAAACAGTTTAACAGATGATATGCCCAGATAGCCAAGAGAAATAGCACCAGTCACCTGGGGGGCTAAGAACTGGTCTACACAGAGCACAAGAAAAGGTATTTTGGGAGGGAGCCTTTAACGCTGGGGACAGAACCCAAACCACAGTGGTCGTAGGCTAGCATAAAAAGTCAACGTTCACCAGCAAGAAACACACACACACACTTTATGTGACACACATTTGTTGTTTTGACAAAGTCTGGCATTTTGAGGCACCTGAAGCCCAAGCAAATGCCCGAAGTAGAGAGCTGAGCCAGGCTCTCTCCCTTTTCACTAAACCTTCCTGGTATCCTGAACTCATGCAGGATGTGAAAGCCCTGCAGCTCCTCCAGTCAGGTTTGCCTGGAGTTCTCTTCTGGCAAACAGTGAATCCCTACATGTACTCCCAAGTGCCGAGGAAGAAAATCAGCCTAGGGTCCCCAAGATACCAGGTGAAGGTATTTACTACTTAAATTAGCTCAGAAAAACCAGTGCTCTTCTCCTTCTCTGCCAGCCCCATTTTCTAGGGCAACAGTGAGTTCAGGTTGTCCCCAGTCTCAGTCTCCCAAGGGGATAAGTGCCTTCAGCAGCCTCAGACATGCTTTTAAGCTCTGCTGAGCACACAAAATTTCCCCACTTCTCAGCTTAACCAACAAGTTTTTCTCTTGTCTGGTCAGCAGCAGAGATGTTTAATTCTCATCAGGCACCAGCTGCAGAGTCTCAGGTCCCCAGCTCTGTGACATAGAGGATGAACGAGACTGTAGCAGAGGAGCCTTTGAATCCAGCCTCACAGTCAAACAGGGAGTCTGTACCATCAGACTTCAATCACCAGAGCAGTAATCCCAGGGCTGGGTTTGTGTCCTGAGCCATAGGTCGCCATTCCTCTGAAGCAGCCCAGAAGTAGCATTAACATAAGATCAACGGTTGCAGTTCTTTTGCAAGTCATATATTTTTCTTAAGAGCATTCATGAGCCGAGTTTTTCCTAAGACAATCCATTTCTTTGAGATGAGGAAAAACCATCATATACAAATACATATGTATACAAATTCACCCCATATACAAATATGCATATTCATCCAATATACAGCTTGGATGAATTGCAATGCAGCTCCAAGGTTTGCAGGTTATTGGTTTCCCCTAGAACCTGGGTTCCAAAGCTGCAGCCCGTCATCTATCAATTCCACTTCCTCCCCTAAGGATTCGCTCTGCAAATGTGTGAACACCATTACCCACCACCAGGACCCTATCCTCCCCTCGGACCAAGAGTTGGTCCCACACCCACTCAGGCAATATTTGACTCAGAAACCCACCTCTTTATTAAATCTTCAAACACCCCATAAATCCAGTCCATCAAAATAAATTTTAAAACCTTAGCAATGCAAAACCATAAAAATTATGAATAGTGCAGCTTTCCCTCTCCTGGCCTCCATGATACAAAATGTACTAAGGACAAATGGGGCAGAACAGCCCTTCCTTTAGGGAGTGTTCAACAATCCCCACTATTCCCTACTGACAAGGCCTTGAATTATGCATCTCTCTACCACTTCCCCAGAGGAATCCACATTATTAGGCCCACAAAACACGGTATTGGTTCCTCAATAGCAAATTGAATGACTGGCACTATTGGAATAAGTACACGGATCTCATTTCCTCCCTGCCCTCTCATCCAGTGGATGTTAAAGAGGTTCAGGCAGCTTTAAAATCTAGTTAAAATTCCCCTTGTCTCATGACATGGGTACCCATCCTGGCAACTTACTGATGAATCTGATCTCTTTTTGTTGTTCTCATTGCTAAAATGTTTACCAAACCCCAAAACTAAAGCAAACTAATTTAGATTATAGCAGAGTGCCACCTAGTGCTAAGCAGGTTTGATTTCAAAAGGCCTGCTCTTATCGATAAGGAAAATATTGACCAGAAATTAATTTTTCAGCTGTACTGGCAGTGCAAAACACCCGATCTTAGATTATAATGTGTCATAAAAGAGTCTGTACTAATTATTTTGTTTGTAAAGTTGACAAGGCTCTGCCACTTGTGACATTCTGCAGTTCTAGGTGAGCACCTTTACACTATTACATGTGCTCTAGACTGACTTTACTTTTTGTCCCACCAAGAGAAAATCTAAACCCCCTGTCTGAAGTGAGCACATCGCATGTCAGGAACACCTTCTGTATTACAGGTGAAATGCATTTACTGATCCCAGCAAGCATCAGCCAAAATCTTCATATGTCCCACAACTCTCTGAAGAGATATGAGGTGAAAACTCTGGTTTTAGGCTCTGAAAATAGACAAGGACATGAACAGAGATGAGGGAAACAAGGGTTTTCACTCCTTAAATGTTTTAATGATGTTCCAAGGGAGATATTAGGCTGGCAGAGTGTGGGAGCAGGAAGACTTTCTCTGATAGCTCCAACAGAGATTAAGCATTTCCTACTGTTAAGCTAGAGAAATAATTCCCTGGCTAGAATGATGTTCCCATGCTGTAGATTTTCTTCTCTGAGACCAACAAAGGAAAATTTAAGTGTCCTTTTATTAATCTAATTTCTTAGACCTTCAACACACCCAGCAACAGGTGTTCTGCAAAATGAGATTTCCCAGAAAGCAATACCCAGACGATAGAAACTTCTGTCCCTTCTCTTGGTAAGTGCTACATGTGGTAATGAACAACTGGCTCAGACAGACTGTTGGGGTGGAGCAGAGATATTCCCAGGAAAACACAGTCTGAGGTAAAGTCTATTTGTTGCTCAGTTCTGTCTTCTTCCTTGGGTGTGTTTGAAAGAAAGTTGAGATTAACTGACATTTATTAACAAAAACACAGTCTATCTTTAGGCTAGTAGAAATGGGCAGAATGGAGCAAGAAATAATTCAATTAAGTATTCTGAATTACTATTCCAATTCTTGCCTTACCCTATCCAGTGTTTTCTGACAGCAGCAAAGTCACAAAACACCATTGTCACTTGGCCTTTGGAGCCTATTATAATTTACAAGTATAGACTGTGGCATAAAAGTTATCAAATCCTTCTGCTTTACAGGACAAACAAGACTTCACAGCTGCATAATGAATATTTCTATATGTGAAAAAACACCCTTGCAGAACATGACTTGATGAGTTGCTTTTTCTTTTCTTTTTTTGCTTAAAACCACCTGAGTTTGAGAAGGATGAAACAGAACCATGCAGAAATTTGAACCCTTTGTCTCCTGTGCAACTACTGGAACAACAAAAGCAACCTGAACTACTTTCCTCATGTGGCAACCAAAAGCCATCTGCTCTGACCCAAAGGCTTCAAAAGATGAGAGAGGTGCCACTCTGCTGAGACAATACCCATCTGTTCCTTTTTTTTGCTGTGGAAAAATTTGGTGCAAGCCCAGCAGCACATTAGCAGGCAGGGTGTGGGGTTGCCTTGAGGCTCATGACCCTGGGAAGACATGCTCATAAACACACTATTGAAGCATCATGCTGGTCCCACTGCACATTTTCCCACCACACAAAGCTTGGGACAGGTGGGTTTAGCCAGCAAAACTGTTGTGTACTTGCACACTGCACTCTGTGTGACAGAGCTCATACCCCATGGGTAGACAAAAGCACCCTGTTTTCTAAGTCGTAAAAAGCAAAAGTCCCCTCACTCAAAACCTAAAACAATAATGGAGACAAAAAATGAACTTTAGCTGATTCCAATTATTAAAAAAAAAAAAAAAAAAAAAAGACCTAGAAAAAGACAAGGATGCACTTCCCCCATCTTTTCAGGATTATCCCAGCATCCCCAAGAGCCTGTATCTCTCACTGACCTCAGCAGTCCACCATCTCCAGCATGCTCTAAGAAATGAAACCCCCACAGCTGGTTCAGTGCTCTGGTTCTGCAAACCTTCTTGCTTGAGGCAGAGAGAGGATTAGCTCCATCCTGGATAGAGTAATATGCAAAAAGCTCCCAGGATGCCCAGACTGAGGCAAAGTGGTGCTGTTCCCACACTTCCCATTTTACTGAGAACAAACCCACATCAGCCCAAGTACAACAGGTGCAACATGCTGTTTCATTATGTAAGATTCAGTCCCACACACCAGTGTGCCATGGAGAAATTTGTGCATCTTTGCATTATCATCAAAATACCTTTTTTAATATGTTTTAAAACATACTGAATAATATTTATCTTAATATACATATGTGGCAAGACAGCACACCTCAGTGTTACAAAAGTGAGATGCCCTCACGCTACACACAGGGAAACAGACACAGGGAAACAGACACATGAGCGAGGCCCTTTGGGGAAAGCTTGCCCATTGAATTGGGGGTAGCATTTTGACTTCTCCAGCCTCCACTCAAGGTGCCTCCCCCCAGCCACAGAGCTCCCCCCAGGTGCTCCTGATGTGCCATTTGTGCAATGTCAGCTGCTTGTTTGAGCTGCTTGTGACTCCAGTTTAACACAAGGTTAGCTGCCTACTCAGGGCTCTGCTTTGAGAAACCACTCTCCATTGGGAAGCTTCTGTCCCAACCAAGAACATTTAAAACCAACCCTTGAGTCCCATATTACAAAACTGCACAGACAAAACAAAGGGACTGAGCCCAAATTCCCTGCCTGATACCTGCTGGTAGAATCCTCCTCCTTGGGATATTACATTTGAACTGCTCCGAGTGAAACACAATGCTCAGCTGTAAAATATTTTCTTTTTGGCAGCTCACAATCTTGTTCCAAAGGCACATGTGAAACACATTCCTGGGTAATCTTGGAGTGAAGTGGGCCAGATGGTAGCAGTCAGATGTGACCCAATTCTTCTTAAGTTCTCATATTTTCATAAATGTGTGCTTAAAACACTCGTGCTTCTCTCGCACAATGTGTATGTATTTCAGACAGGATTTTTCGAGGCAGCTGCAGGCACACAAAGAACTGTCACCTTCTGGCACCCTGTGCCTTGGGGGTAAAGGAGATGAGCACATCTGTAACAGAACGAACCATCCCACTGCAGTTTTCATCCTGTTTCCCATGGATTGAGGGGATATCAGGCAGCCTCCTGGTTTAAGGAGGGTGGGGGAGCGGAAATACTTTCTTCAGACTTTAGTGAAGGGAAACAGATAAAAGAGGGATGGGGCTGGAAACTGATTTTGTTTGTTATATCAGCTGGAGGGGAGTGAATGGTTTTTAAAATGGCTGAGGGAATGGCTATAGAGCAATTTATCTTACGGTTTAGGCTTATTTTTCTCAGAAAGACTTTAAAATGCCTGATTTTTGTTCAAATAAACATGCACGCAAGCCCTCCCTTCCTTCCAGAGGGTTTCCTTTTAGTTCATATTTTCTTTTTGCATATCTAGCACAGGCATCTGAGTCATATCCCTGGTGTCTAAATGTTTCAACATCGACTGCAGTATCTCAGAGCTCAGGGTGAGCCCGTGTGGCTCTCACTGTAAAGCCCATTGCCACAGGAAGATCCCCTCTGAGGGCAGGGGAGGGAAAAGTCCCACCAGCCCAGAGGGCAGCTGGAGCTGACCAGGCACAGCAGGGGTGGAATGGTCCTGGCCCTGCTTTGTGCAGGACTCCTCACCCACCTCACAGCAGTTTTTTGATGGCAGGTCTGACTTCAAAGATACATGCAGACAGACCTCTCCATAAAATTACACTTTTTCAGTGCTGTTCTCTCTGACAAGAAGTTTACTAGTACTTGGTCATCACTACCTCACATAATCATGATCCTTACAGAAAAGTAAACCAAATAATTCACTAACAAGTCTGTCTTTCCCAGCTGAGGAGAAGCAGAGTGAGAGTTGTCTGCTAAAATGGCCTTTCTGCCCATCTGAAGAGTTCAGCAAAGGAATTAATACATGCCTCCCTCCAAGGGCCTTGGCTAGAAATTTTATAGGTGCAACATATTAAAACTATAAGAAAATTAATGTTTGGCAGGTGTCTACAGCCTGCCATGGCAGGATTGCCTTTAGAAGGTCTGTGTCTGGATTTTGCGTTTGATAGGAAATGTGATGTCAGCAAATGATACATACCCTCTGCTGTGCCCTGCAGCCTCACAGCAGCACGGTCCTCTCTGCTGGGACTCCCCTGCACAGCCAGCAGCACCAGCATGGTTGGAGCTGGTGCAAACCATCACACGTGGACATCTCACTTAATTTAGAAGATCAACTCTTTCTCCTTCAGTGGAAAAGCTGAATGGAATAAATTTGTTCATTAGAAGCACAGTATATAAAGAAAATTTCAGAGACAAACATTTCATTCCATATGGTGGATGAGAAGTTTGACCAGATGAATTAAACTTCCAAGGTAGAGTTCAGCCTCCCTGGTGGTGGCTGGGTGCAGCTGGTCGCTGTGGAAGGGCTCATACCCATACTGCACACACAGAAACCAAATTTGGTGTAATGGGCTTGCATTGTCTGCAAGGAAGAGGAAACTGGAGTTGTTTAGCCTGGAGAAAAGAAAGCTCAGAGGGGACCCAATTGCTCTCTGCTACTGCCTGAAAGGAGGTTACACTGAGGTGGGGTCTGGACTCTTCTCCCAGGTAACAAGTGTCAGGACAAGAGGAGAAGGCTTCGAGTTGTGCCAGAGAGGGTTTAGATCGAATATAGGAAAAATTCATTCACTGAAAGAACTGTCAGGCATTGAAGGAGGCTGCCCAGGGAAGTGGTTGAGTCACCATCCCTGGAGGTATTTAAAAGATGTGTAGATGAGGCACTCAGGGACATGGTTTAGAGGTGGACTTGGTTAATGGTTGGACTCAGTGATGTTAGAGGGCTTTTCCAACCTAAATGATTCCATAATTCTAGGATTTAATATATTGCTGAAGGTATTTTTAAAATTTCTCTTGCTTCAAAGCTTCTTGGCAAAGCTGGTTGCAACACAGAGACTGAGCTGGGCAGAAGTGCTTGCTCACAACCAATGTGACAACAAAACACTGTCAGTGCTAGCAGGATACCCATGGTATTCCTTCCGAGAAAATGAGCAGCTTAAACCTGAGCCTTGTAGAACAGCTACATCAAAAGACAACTTACTAATTAAAATAATTCAAAGGGAAAAAAAAAACCCAAAGAAAAACCAAACCACCACCACCAAAACCAGCACTGTTAAAACCCATCTCTAAATGTTCCTGAAAGGCAAAATCTCGTTTCCACACACTCGCAGTTTACTCTGGTGAAAAAGAGAAAGAAACACCTTTTTGGCCACTGCCCAAAGCAGACACACAGAAAACAGATACCATTCACCATTGGGTCAAGGTTTAGGTAGAGAGATTATATAATCAGTTTCTACCTGCAGTAAATTACAATACCAGATGTCCCGCAGGCATATATATCCTGCAGAACAGGATATATTTTTGGAAAATATTTCCAAAGTTAAAATGCAACTGTGCAGCACTGTTTAGTTTCAGTGTTGGTACAAGTCTACACAGAAACAATGTAGGTAATCACAGCTGTAACAAAGGTACTGTAAATTAATCCAAGTATTTCACCAAGAATGGAAAAAATCTAATAAAAAAACAAATTCTGAAATGTCTTTGTATAAATTTCTGCAAGGCTGTTAGGTTTCCAAGCTATCCACTAGCTCCAACACAAGCAAGAAAACAGCCTTATTGCATATCCTCCCGTCATCAGTGGGTACAGGTGTTTCACAGGTCTGACTTGGGAGGTGCAAGCATCTTTTCATCCAGGCAGATTTTCACCTTCTGGTAAGACAGATGCAACACAGCCAGTTACCAGTCCAGCTCAAATTTGTACTGATGAGGTGGTCAGAGATTAATTAGTTGAACTACAACACAGCTGGAAAAACAGGACTGGCCATTGTTACAATACAGAATATCCATGATTTCACAGGTAAAGGTAACCTGTGTAAGCCTGTATCACAAATGGGATGTTCAGGCTAAAACTGGATGAAGTTCAAAATCTTCAGCTTGAATATGTGATTCCCCAGTGGCAACTTGTTTCCTTTAAGGACAATGGTCAAATGAGCCATTATTAGTTTCTGTATGTTAAGGAAAGTGCTAATGCAGAGCCACAGAATACCTGAGGGAGGGAAGATATTTGAAACCTGCCTGAATAGAAAAGGAAAATGATGCAATCCAAGTCTCCCACCAGTGCAGGGAAGGGCAAGTGTATGACTTCTGGGGAGTACAGGGCTTGTATCCACATACTGACGCCACAAGGTCCTTTTTAACAGAATAATATTCCCAGATGGATGTAAGGAAAATCCTTTAGGAAAGTCTGCTTTCTTCGACAAAACACTGCACATTCTTTCCTATTGCCTCTTCTCTACTAGAAAATAAGAGACCCTTTTGAAAGGTCAAATTCTTGTAGTTTAGCGAATGAGAATCACAAACCTACCATCTAGCCTGCAGTGGTGAACACACTCCTTTGCTAAGAGAAGTAGGATGATCCACCCATGCAAATCCCCTTTTAAAGCTTTCTTCCTCCTTTCAGTTTTCAAATTACTCAAGAAACATAAAATGATTTCCTAGAACATATTCACTGCTGAACTAACCAAACTCCCTATGCCAGTGTTTGGAAACCACTTGTCTGTTATGGTCAAGAAAATTAAGTGGTGCAATTCCTGTCTTTCTTTGTATCCTATGAGATCACATATTTCTTTCCTATAATCAACACTTGGAGTCACCTTTCCACTTCAAACTCAAGTTTGTACCTGTGACTCTTTTTTAATGCTAGATTAAAATTTGCCTGGTGTGAAATTTCCTCATTCCTGATAAGAAGTGGAGGACTTTTTCCAAATGAGTGTCCAAAAAAACCAGCGAGGTTTTATGTTGCACTACAGGCCGGGGGCAAGAACTGTCATATTAATTTATATATATGAATATGTACATGGGCAGTAGTTGGTGCACACAAGTCAAAGAGAAACAAGTATCAACATTACTCAGCCAAAGCAACTACTAAAGGCAAAGTATAATCAACATTCCTAAATACCTGCAGTAAAATGGTGTGCCTGTACTGCACTTGGCACCACTATTTTGATGGGTTTTTTCTCACAGCCATACCCAGCAACTCTGGAGCCTCCCTGCTGCAGTGTTTCATCAAACCATGAGCTGTAGCTGGATTGATTCTGGATCACAGGACAAGACAATGGTGCGTTTTACTGCAGTTTAAATGTGGCTCTGCCTGAAAATCATTGAAACTCCTTGAGAACTACCAGGAACAAACCTCATGAAGGGCCTTTGAAAACATGGAGGAACAAGGGAAAACAAACAAATCAGGATCAGGGTTACAAAAGGATTGCATGTTGGGCTGATGAAAAACTTGCTTATTCCTTTGCACACATGATACTCATTCCCTCTGTTTCATGCACATTCCATTCAGTGCATATTTTACAGTGATGTGGCACATCAGATGTGCAGCAAGACCACGTGCACAGAGCACAGCACCCTCAGGCCGAGCTCTCTGCACACGCAACTCCACGCAGATGCATCCAGCCTGAAACTCATAAGCTGATTCCCGTGATTTTCAGTGAGACAAGTTTTCAATTCAGCAAAAAGCTGGACTGTCAGCTAAGCCGTTTGTGGCAGCGTTCCCCATCTGCAGCCCTCTCCCCTACACGCAAACCCTCTCTCTGCTGTTTGCTGTAGAGTTATGATTAGTACCCACAGGGTGATTCTGGGGAGATAGTGCTTGCAGCAGGAGATATTGTAATTGGCAATAATTCAGGACCCAAAAACAGGACACAGGCCACAGTTCCCCTTGGTCTTTTCTTACAGCACGGCTAAGCCAGAATTTCTATAATGCTCTCTGTGACATCAAAATCTGTGACACTGGACAGGCTCCAAAGAGATGGGGGGAACTTAGGAATAAACTTTCCAGTCAAACCTGCGTCAGTCTTTGTGTCAATGTGTTCCTTTACTCATTTCCAGTCAAACATATAAATCTGTGGAAGACTGAAGGAAAAAAGTAAAATCAAAGCAGTAAATGAAAACTGCATACCAAATCCTCTCCCTCTCTTTCTGAGAAATGTATGGATTGCAATAGCCTGTGTGCTGCCACTAAACTGCAAATACTCCAGGAGAAAGTAATTCAAGGCAGTGAAAGTGCTGCAGGAATGCCACATGGGTTGGCGATGATGATGTGCCATTTGCAAGGCTCACCAAACATGGTGACCTTGGTGCTCAGCAACCTGCCAGGAGTGAAGAAGCCTGTGCAGCCACCTCCTGCCACTCCCAATGGGGTACATACCAGGTATGGACACTGCCAACCCCATGGAGCCTCCATAAGGAGTACACACCAGCCTATGGACACTGCCAGCCCCCTGGAGCATTCAACTGCAGCATCAGCACAGAGTGACATCACCTGGACAGCTGAAGCCTTAATCAAAAGTTTCAGAAGACACGAGTCCTAGGTGAGCTGAAGCCATTCCCCACTTTGATGTTAGAGAGAGCAACTCTGATTTAATTGCTGAAAATAACTTGAAGTTATACTCTTCCTACTCTTAAGAAAGAAACATTCTGAAACATTATATGTAATTGTATGAAAATCTATTGGAGCAAGAGGTTTACTCAGGGAAAAATGTTTCAGAGGCACAACCCTAGGAAAGCCACTGAGAGAACAATTTGGAAGATAATTATTCAAGCAATCTGTGGGGTTTTTTTGTTTTTTTTTTTTTTTTTCCTAGGCAATTACTGAGTCTACTACAAAATAATCCAATATAAGCAGAACTTTTATGAACACACACACACAAAATGTAAAGTAAGCAGATCCATATGGTCCTGGCAAAGGGTGGAATGGACATCTGTCCTGAAAAATCCCTCCTAGGTATGCTTTTTTAGAAGTTTAAAATGCTTCACATCTGTTTCCCTCCCAGCTGGCAGAAAATTCATGGGACTGCAGTTCTGATTTGTGAATCAATATAGAAAATGCATTACAACTTTTGACATAAGAAACCCAGCCTCACACACTCAACTGACATTTCATTTTCCCTTTGCCAGACTTGGGGCAAATGGGATCCTTTCAAGAACCCTTTCTATAGAACAGCCATTTCACATTAGACACTCATGAAAACCTCTTGTTTAGCATTAGCAATGGAGGACATCTGTGTCCAGACAAGATGTTGATTCTCCCTCTGCTCTTAATTCTGTGTTGTCCAGTTCTTCAAGCAAAAATTGCAATCAACACAATGCTGAAAACAAGGTTCTCTCCAGAAATTCTGCCCAGGGTAGAATCTGCAGCATCACTAGGAAAGAGAATGCCCATTCATAGCAGGAAAGCACCTCTAGAACAGAAGAAACGTAGCAAGAGTAACTTTGATATACAGTGGGCTCCTCTGCTCCCCCTTCTTTTGCTGTTAGATGGAGAACTTTTTGCCTGCTTTACTAAAGCCAAAAGCTTTCACTATAATTTTGTTTGTTTGTGGGTTTTTTTGGCTTGTTTTCCCAAGCTATGAGGCGAGCCTCCAGGCCTCCCTGCTGTACCAATAACACCAAGCTTGTTCCAAGTTCCTTTTACCTAGGACATACAATCCCAGTTCTATTGTCAGTGTCCCCTCAGTGCCTGAGACACTCACTGAGACAGTACAAAATGACAGGGATTTTTATACTTACATCCTAGATAGCATTTGAAGTTGTATCCCTTACCTGATGCAGACAGCTTACGACTTTCCTCTTCTAGGATTTTTCTGTATGCAGTTATAGGTGCACAGGAAAGTGTGAATGGACTTTAGAAAGACTAAAAGGAAAAAATTACTACAAGTGCAAGGACTCATCTCAGAGCTGTGGGAGGGGGAAGAAGGGGACACAGGCACACAGAGACACTAACAGGAATGACAAGAGCACATTTAAAGGAAGCTGAGATCATTCTAAAGCAGCACTAAAAGCAAATGTCACCTCTTGCTTGCAGCCTGGGAGGGCAGTGACATATGCAGGGTGAAGAGTCTTGTGCTGTGCAACAAAGAGCATTCAGAGCAAGGTCAGCTGGCAAAACAAGCGACGCACAACAGAAACCTCACACTGCTGAAACATCCCACAGAGGAGAACACAGCAGATCAAGAGCTCTCTGGAGCACTTGTTAGGCTCACCATTACAGAAGCATGTTGTAGAAATAGTAACTTAAAGGCACTTCTCAAAAAAATAAAGCTGTGACAATGTAACTGACTGTGGTTCAGACAGACTTTAAGAACTTAAAGAAAGTGTTGGGTTTTTTTTACAGGGAACCAACAAAATGTGGTGGTTATCTGAGAGCAAATGTGACACACACAGAGCTACACAGTAGAGGCTGCTAACAAGGCACCTGCCAGAGATCACTTGGTTGGTGAGAGCTGGGAAGTGTCCAGAGATCCGCTTCTGAAAAGGATACTGGGCTGTAAAAATCACAAGGACATACATACCCCTTACAGATGTAGGCTGTTTATATGTTCTGGATTCTTAGAAGAACTTTTTGTAAGAAAGCTATTTTCTAGAATTGTTTGTTAAAAAAAAACCCAGCCAAAATCTCCATAAACTTGCTTTCTCAAAACCTCCTTTTAACCATCCAGCATATCTAACAGAAGTGAAAGCTTTTCTAGGCTTTAGAACACATACAAAACCTATTAGAGGGAAAACTGGTGTGTGTGGTGGGGATCCAACACTGGAAACACAACTCTGGTAAAACCAGCTTCACCACTGCCCCTCCTCTCCCAATCCTCTTGCCTTGCTGTTCTGCTGGGAACACTTTCTTTACAGTCATCCACATCTCTCTTTCAAACAAACCAAACCAAAGGCCTAGAGCAAGCCCTCCCCCTTTGATGCTTGCACATGTGTATGTGCACACAAATGCACATTACACACATCTAAGTGTGGACACTGGCCAGCGTTCTCAATGGCATAATCCCACTGTAAGCAGTTTTTCATTCTCAGTTGATTATAGTACATAAAACATCTGTCAGAACTAAAGATTAGGCAATGGGCTTGGACTTGTTCAGAAGGAAAGCAAACATGCAGCACAAATATCGCTCAAGTGAAATCCACCTCATGTAGTATCAACCTTTTCACTGCCAGGAGCCCACATTTTATTGGCATGAGGCTGTGGAAAGGAGAATTTGTTGTATGGTTGGTTTGGCTAAGCTTAAAATTCACAAGGACATTCCACTTTATCCTGATTCAACTGAACTACTGCACTGAACTGAAGGAAATATAAGGGGGTGTAACACATCTTACGGGGTGAAGCACTAAACAGAAAATACAATATATTGTTCAGTGTAGATTGTAATCAATATAACAATCAAAATATAATTTTTCTACCTCATTTTCACAGACAAAGTCAGAATCTATGCTTTCTAGGGACGACTAAGAAGAGGCTAGAATTTGACGTGCATCATATGCAAAAACTAGTACTTGTTATTTATAATGAGAATTCCAGCAAGATCAAACCTAAGAAACTCTTGGTTCATCACTACTCATCCACATCCCCAGGCTGTTCTTCATCTATCCTGAAACTTCTATGGGAAATAAACCCATAAAACTCAGTATCACTTTACATGATGCACCCCATATGGATGCAGCCTGCATAAGCATGGCATTCCATAACTTTCCAGTATTTTACTAGGTAACTCAAAAAACATTTTAATACAAACTTTTTTTCCATTGTGTAAAATGGGCTGCTATTACAGTTTTACGCCTTCAGTGGTGCTTCCACCCCAAACTTCAGCTCCACACAACACCATCACCACAGCTTCCTGAACTGACAGCAGATGCTGCTGTTCCAGGTGAAGAGAGAGGGCACTTGGAAGCCCTGTTCTGCCTGCATCACAATTGAGAACTCACGGACGACCAGCTTACCTACTCCTCAGGAAGACTCCTGCCTTCTTGAGAACCTCAGGAGAAGAGCTAGCAGAGGTCCTGAGCTGGAGAGAAAGGGAGCAGAGCCTAGAAAAGCACAGCCCTGCACAGCTGCAGGTGTGCTGGGAACAGCACAGCGTGACCTTAGGACAT
Organism: Climacteris rufus; assembly: GCA_013398175.1. NCBI lineage: Eukaryota > Metazoa > Chordata > Aves > Passeriformes > Climacteridae > Climacteris > Climacteris rufus. Next base: position 410,011 of record VZRZ01004912.1, read on the forward strand.
CTGCTTGTTGCTCATGGAAGAACTGCAGCATTCCCCTGACAATTTGGTGCAAGAGTCAACGTTTCCAGTCAAACTTAGGGTGGCAGTGATGGGTTTTGTTTGCTTTTCCTTTAAATGAGGATAAACATGAGGTATTTGTCTATCTCACAGGTGTTTTTCTTCTGTACCCCACCCTCCCCTTTTGTGAAGGACAGAAACCAGATGTAAGAAATGTAAACGATCCAAAGCCCTTGAAAACACAGAATCTCTCACAAGGAATACATTCAGCATATTGTGACCTTCTGCATCTGGAACTGGACAGAGACCATGAGGAATGGGGAAACATTGCGGGATTTAATACCTTATACCAAAATAAGCTTGTACTTCTCTCATGACTTTCAGAAGAAAGCCTCTCGGCAGAACTCTGGAAGGCAGACTGCACTTCACATCAGGACAAAAAACTATTCATAACACCCTGCCACTCATCAATTAGCTATAGAAAGATAATGCCAGTAGGCTGTCAATGAAAAACGGAAAAGGGAAATGCCTTAGAAGTTCTGAGGTGTAAACAAGAGCAATATTTAAGTCTGCCAAAACTAATCTTGATGCTGAATCAAATAATTTTTAGACAGTCTGGGAAGTTATCAAAAAAAGTAAATGTTAAAAAGGTTCTTCCAAAATCACAGACCCAGAATTGCAACTGTGGTGACAGCATCCACTTTATATACAGAAGGAACCAGAACAGACACAGAGAAAGACACTGCAATATTTTATTTGGTTATTTTATTTTTTTTAATCTTCAAAGTTTTCTGCCTCGAGACAGGAATGCATGATAGATAGAAATGGCTCAAACATCTTCACATGAAACACTCTTAATCATAATTCATTCACAATTATTTTTCTAAAACATCTACAGTTACATAATCCCACCCATTTCCATCCATTATCACAGATTTAATTATTTGTTAAACAGTAGTTGCCAGCAATTGAAAGCTGTAAGGCTTTTTGCATATTAGTAGAGTCTTCTGAACTACACAAGAATATCACAACTATAACTCTCACTTACATGGCAACCCCAGGTGACAGATGTTCCAAAAACAAATGTGTTGCTTTTGTGGAGTTCATAAAAATGACAGAGAGCTCTCTGTGCCTCGTTATCTCTACAATCCTTTCTCATTTACTAAGATTATTTTCTGAACCTACAGCATATTCCTCACTTGTAACCAAGAACTTTGATGAGCTGACCTTTATCTTCCACTGCTGCTATTTGGCAAATTTGCAAGTCAGGCATACTAGAGCTCTCCAGTAAAACCCTATGTACAGAGCACAGTTTACACAGATGGGTTGCTTGGAATCCATTTCTCCCTCCATCTGAAGGGAACTACTTTGAGGTTCTCTGGAACTGTTGTAAACAAGAGGATATTTTTTTCTCTATATATATATGTGTGTATATATATATATTTATATATTTTATATATAAATGTTCTAAATGTCCTTTGGGAGTCCATTTGTTTTTATCTTTCCAAATGATGACTAAATACCTGATCTGTAGCATTTCTCCTGAGAAGATACTAGTAAGGGAATGACAGTTTTGATGCACTTTGGAATGGCACAATCACGTAAACGCTTGCACAATTAAGACTTATGAACTCATCCAAAGTTTCTAAACATGATATTCTACCTAAGAACTAAAATACCAGCACAATGCAGCAAGTTAAAAAAGAAAATTCTATGTAATCAAAATATAAACAAGTACATAGGAAATGGATATCTGCCAGTAAATCTATACCTTTTTTTAAAGTAGGAAATGTATGCACTTAAGAAAAAAATGTAGGTATCTGACAAACTTCGTAAAAAAAGTACTTTCCAAATGCATAACAAATGCCAAGATATCCCGTAACTGGCCAGGTATAGCCACATGAGAGCTGCATGGCTTAGAGCAACCCAGGGAGGGGTGGGGTGGAAATAAAATCACAAAAACAATAGATCAGCAAGTCTAGGGGGAAAAAAAAAACAACACATCATCATAATCTAAATTACTGTATGCTTACATCACAACTGCTAAAGGAGCCGGGGATAAAACAGAAAGTAGAGATTGCAGTTTAATGATTCTTAAGAATTACCTCTAAAAATTCAGAAGAGAAAAATATCAACTTACTAATTCTAAGCACCAATTTAATAATTTAAGTTAACTGTATTTATATTTCTCATACTAGGGATGGAGCAAGTTCTGCTTGAAGGCTTAAAGTTTAACTCTGGAGCCCATCTGACTTCTGTGTTCTTGTGATGCTTCCTCTGCTGTTCACATCAAAGTCACTGTAAAGATTCTCTCAAGTTTCCAACTCTCTAGGCAAGCAATTCTTTGAAGAGACAATTATGTCCTATAGTTTAAGTCAACTTTCAGGTCATGAAAAGTGAAACACACCAGTAAATGGTTAGTCTGCTATGAAACAGCCTGTGAAAATGGAACAGCCAACGCCGTCCCTCGACAGGATTTGCCTTAGAACTAGCAGCACCCAGGGCAGACCAACTATGAACACATCCAGACTCCATGAGGAATTAGTAGTGTTAGAAAATTGCATATGTGTTAGATCAAGAAGGCATTGCCATACACGTGGCATTGTTACATTATTTTTCCTCTATTCTTCTCACTAAGAAAAAACAAAGGAAAACAGCCCTACAAAGAGCTATTTGGTTGGTTTTTTTCATTCTGTTTGTCTTTGCACCTGGAAAAAGCAGCACAGTGCTCCCCAGCTGGAACAGCTCAGCACTTCCTATCAGCTCAGTTCTTTCAGAAAGCTCTTTCACATAGTTAAGGCGGTCTACTTCAGCTAATTCTCAGAGCTAACCTTTTTTCCAGTATGTATTTCATGCCACTTCCTGACAGCAATTTCAGAACTGAAATGGATCTATGATAATGTCCACTACTAACTGTGACCAGATCTTACTACAGACCATCAAGCCAGGCCCTTGGGATGGTTCCACACATTGAACTGAAGCTCAGACTAAAAATCTCACTGAAACTCAAAATCTGGAGTGGTCATGAATCTCAGCTGCTCTTCCCTATTTGAACCCTCACCCTTGTAATGAAAGCACGCACACCAAGGGAAAATGACAACTGCCTGAGCTGGGAGCATTAAGACACCGGTGAGTTATTCTGCTGCTCTTCTGTGACCGTGGATGCGCTGTGCTCCTCGCTCAGCTCGTTGGAGGGCTCCTCATAGCTCGGCTCAGCCGGATCCAGGCTGCTTCCCTCGCTTTGCTCCTCGCTTTGCTCTTCGCTGGCCTCCGCAGACTGCTCCAAGTTGCTCTCCAAAGAAGCTGGAGAGCTGCCAGTTACACTTTCATTTTGGTTCATTTCATTAAAAGGCTGTGGGAGATGTGCAGGAGACTGCACAGCGTTTTCACTGGCAGGGATGGGCACTTTGGTTGCACCAATATCCAGGACAATGTCATTTGGTGGTAGAGTTACCTTTTCCACAAGTTTCCACTGAATAATACTCATGTCTTTCCCTCCAGTTGAAATCAAGTGACCATCACTATGAGTGAAGCTGACATTTGTCACATGACTACTGTGAGCACTGTATTTGTGACTTGGGGCCTGTTGAAAACAAGCAGAAAGATAAATCACATGTTGACAAAGAAAGCAAATAACATGGAAATTTAAAATCACTGATATTTTTGCTTAGTCCTTCAAGAGAGATCTTAACTCACAAAAGAGTAAAGAATTATATTAGATTTCCCACTGCAATACACCCTGTCTTCTTAAAGTCTGCAACTTGGAACAGATTTAGATCTTTACGCAAAACGTATGGATTTAACACTAAGGCCAGCAAACAGAAAGCATCAAGTCTTGTCTCCAGAATTTTTGGATAACTACTGTCACTTCACTTTTAGGTATATTGTTTTATATTTATATTATTTTACACCTTCTGTTTTATATATGAACTTATCGAGGGTTCTTAGATACAAATGAAGTATTTGCCTGCCAGGTTCCAAAAGAACTATGCTGGAAGCAAGGAAAGTTTCAGGCAATGTAAACAAGCACATGGACTAGACTGTTCTAGACTTACCTTTGGCTTGGAACAGGGATACTGAAAGAGATGGACCTTACAAAAATCATCAGCAACTGCTATCACTTTTCGGTTATGGGATCTGACAAGGGCATTTATGTCTGTCCCATCTGATCCTTCAGGCCAAACACCTAGAAAAGAGTACAGACGATATTCAGAGATGGTAGTTTTAGAAACCAATTAACAGACAATTCATAAACAATAACAAAATCTATAAAGCTGTGAGAGAAGGCAGGTTGAACAACAGGTAAGAAAGAAATTCAACTGGAAAATTGCAGTACATGTCATTAATATTTTGCTAGTCTAATGATACTCCCCCAACCCCTGTTCTCCCAAACTCTCAGTCTCTGCCAGGAAAACATCTTGGGCTTGACATACATTTCCTGTTCTTGTTTAAACCTTATCTTTAGATTAAGTCTGCTGCTAACACTGGTAACTCTTAATACTTTCATTCATGCACACATGTTCTAAAAGCAAGTGATGCCGAAGCATGGGATAAACCCATGTACTATACATTATGGTCCTACTGGTTTCTTCTCTGGTTTAATTGCTTTGGCTTCTTTTATTTTAAATCTTACTAATTGTGTAACTCAAAGAAGGCAAGTGATTGATGATACTCTGCACAGAAAGCCAGCCTGTGAGAGTTTCGTAGATGTAAGTGCTGTCAAGAGTTTAAGTACAATTCAATATGGTTTTAAGTGAAGAGAATGACACAGATATGTCTAGACAAAAGAATAACAACATTTCCTGGATGAAAACCACTGATCAAATTGGGGATGGGGGAGATGCTAGTTTTAACAAAAAATAAAGACCTCAGAGATTCCTATAATAAAACACAATTCATATCTGCAAGGAAAGCTGAACAAAAGATAAGCAAGGGGTTATAAGATACTAATTTATGCCAAAGGTACCATGTTTTTAAGCTCACACTTGGACTTCTGAGTAGGTCCAGGAGTTAGGAGGAATTTTGCTCCCTCAAATTTCACTCCCACCCCGAAAAACTGCGTTTCTAATTGACTGAGAAGGATGTTGATTATCAGATATGAAGATATCATCGTCCTCCCTTACAACTGCTGACTTCAGTAGAACAAAAAACATGTGCTCTCTACTGTTTTATACAGCACAAAAAGCCAACTCAGAATTGCCTTATCTTTTTCGGACTCCCATACTGTACCTTCTTGTTTTTAAGCAAAATGGCAAATAGCGTTTAACTTTAAAGTTGTTTTTTTCCATTCTTCAGTGGGTGGAGTAAGAACTTTATTTTCTCTGAAGAATAACAAAGGCAGCTTGTCAAACTTGCTACAATGCCAATAAGCTACATTGTAGGTAATTTACTAAATAAAGACATGAAGTGCTAAGGAAAGTATTCAGAACCATTTCAGTGTTCTCACATCAATGAAATCAAAGTGAAAAATATGTACTATTTAAGAATGTTCAAGTAGTTCAACATGAATGAATTTTACCTTTCCTCATTCATTCTATATATAAAATACTGTCATCATGGAGGAGTAATAAATGCCTGAAGTTTCAGCTACCACCTTAGGCAGATTTTGACAAAGAGCTATGCAATTTCCTCTTCTTTTTAATTTCCTCTTCTTTTTAATTTAAGATTAAAAAGACTAATATTCAAGATTGCATCTCTTATTAAACATCTTTTGTCACAAAGTCCTTTAGCAGCTCCAAAGGTAAGGCAACCCTTTGTTGTAAGACAGCAGGATTTGCTTTTGATGCATTAGGCAAACATGAAAAAGCCAAGACATTAATATGACTGAGTTTTCAGTTATTAATTCAACTGTAAAAGTTCTTAATAACTGTAAAACTAACAAAGCCCCCCAAATAACAGGATTTTATTATGAGGTACGAGAGCAGCACTTGAATTTTAATAACTTTTGCTAGACAGCAGTAAGCCTCTCAAAAGAATCTGCTCAGACAAAACTGTGGGAAATGTGTAGCAAACCATGGGGTGACTTCAAGTGCTCAGGGTTCAGTGATGATACTACTGAGCCAGCAGCACAGCAACTGGCAAAAGGAGTGATGCTTTTCTCCTCCAAACCACGCATTTCCATCCTTTTTCTTCTGCTGACAACAGGTCAATGCCTGATACTATGGCATACACTACCCACAGAACTGAATGGTAAAACACATATCCCAAAAGCCCAAATTCCATAAACTTAACCCTCTCTCCTGAACATCAGTGATCAGCCCCTGGCTTGCTTGGATCCCTGAGCCAGCTGACCCTCAGGTCAAAGCCAGACTAGCAAATATCTGCTAAGTTGGCTTAGCTGCACTGTCTGATTTAATGGGAAAGTCCTTCCCTTTGTCTGAGACCGAGCCGTAATTTTAAGATTCTGCAAAGGGTGTCAGACCAGCAGACAGTATAAAATTAGGGCATGATGAATCTTGGCTAGGAAGTTTAAATATATTCTGCTCCAGAATAATATCACATTATCTGCTTTATCTACTTCATTCCCAGGTCCTCTGGCACACTGAAGATTTTGAAAGCAGTTGAGACTAATTAAACTTAATTCAGAGTGGTTGAACTTTGTATTAATCCCAAAGAGAATGCAGACATGACTGGCAAACTTATTCACTTTTTAACAGCAAAATGTAAAATGGTTTCTCAAAACAGTGGTTCTGGGAGCTGCTCATCTCCAGCCTGGCCCCAGCCACTAGTAGCTTCTAGCTAACAGCTGTTAAAGAGAAAAGCCAGTGGTCTAGATGTGAAAGCACGCTCTTTCTGCACTCCCACATCTCACCTCCTTAGGTCAGGAGTAAAGGACACTTCTGGGAAAGCCCTGGGATTCAGAGAGCTGCTCCCCTTATTTTGTCTGCTCTACCAGCAAATGTAGTGGCAAAAGTTCAGCAACAGAGTCTGCTACCTCCATGTTTCTGGTAGATTTAAGTACTCTTCAAAAAAATGTAAAATGTTTCAGCTCCAAGGCTATTCCAGAAGGAATATGCAGTCCTTACAAAGTGTTTTCCTTGCTCCTGGAGAAAGACATCACATTGCCATCAGAGTTTTGCTTTCCACTTTTCTGTAGCATCTCCTGAATCTTCTGCTCCTTTATTTTTAAAAAGGCTTTTGTGCTGCACTATTATTTCAGTCACAACAGCAAAGCCAACGAGGAAACATCTGCTGTGGTCCAATTCCTTGTTAGCCTGGGCTTACATGCACAGAGCACCAGGAGGATACACCCATCCACCTTCAACTCCACTCAGACAGACTGAATAAACATACATTTGAATACGCAAGATGGTTCACAGTTCTCAGGTTAATGGAAGCCAATATTTTCCTCAAACTAGCAATAAGCAACAGTATTCAGCTCCAGAAAGAGCAAGCTCCTGTTTATTTCTGCTACCTACCTCAAGCTCCAAAGAACTCAAATATTTATGCAGTCTCTCAACCAGTCAGTTTTCTTCTCTAATCCCCTTATTTTCCCTGTTCTGTCTCAGATCTTGGTATCCAAAAAGGAAATCATGCCTAGTTGTTAAGCATGAAATGCCCTGCACCCAACCAATATGCCATACAAGAGTGTCAGTGTTAGCCCACACACCAACTTCAATCCTTTGAGGCTGCTTGCTCCTTAAGCACATCACAGCCCTTAAACATGCACGAGAGGTGTCAGAAGCTACATAAAGCACTCAGACTTCACCGATTTACTTCTACCCTATATATAAACTGGTATTCAAAGTTGAACCCCTAGTACCTGTGAAGAAAAGATTTGTAGACCTAACCCTCACCTCTAAAGCATTTTCTGATTTACCTGCTTTTGGTATTTCTGCCAACATGAAGAACAGAGGCATGTATCTGATCTCAGTGGTGGAAAAGAGACATTCAGCACCCTGCTCACACCACTGAGCAGCTGAATCAAACTTTTAAACCCCTCACAGAAGGGTTCTTCATTTATGGCCAACAGAGCTGCCTTCAGCAAAAGCCATTTGAACTGTTTTGCCACAATCTAAAACTGTACTATTAAAAGCAGATCTGTCAGCTTGGTAAATTGTCTTTGTACATTTTAAAAAATAAACTACTAGGTAAAGAATCTGTTTAATCTAGAAAGCATTTTTACTCTTTACAAAGAGTGTATATGACTCGCCTTTGACTACAGGTATCAAAGTGCTGTCATGATTTTAAGGTATGAACTATAACCTACACTGATACACTCTTGTTTCTACCCCAAAACAAGGTAAGCAAAGGACAATGCACATGTGCTGCATGAGCACTTTAAAATATAAACTTTTTGTTTCAGTGCTTCAAAACTGGTAGCCTAAAATGATGGTGGAAAAGTCAACCTCCAAACTTCAAGAGCTAAATAGAAATCAGTTGTACATTGTCTACAGAACAGTTGGTGCTCTTTACCACAGACAAATATTGTGGTCAGTCCCTCTGGCCTGTGACCTCAGCACCATCCTTAATAATAATTAACAACAAACTTTTAATGACAAATTAAAACAAACAAAAAACCACAAAAGCACAGCATTAATAGCTCAAAAGCAAGTTAAAGAGTGCTTACCAAAAACCTGGAAGCCTAGCACACAAGTGTATGTTGTCCAATCTATATCCTTACAGTCAGAACGATTCCTGATTAGCTTACAGCCACTTGGAATGTCCCCTGCAAAACAAAAGTGAATGGTGAGTTATGCAATGCAAAATTATGTTTACATACGTGCTCTCTGAAGAGATGCTAACACAATAAATAAATGCATCTAAATCCAATCTGGAATTACATTATAGAGGCAAAGACAGACCAGTACTTTCATCAAATTCCAGATACTTGAACCTTTACTTGGTTTTTATGAGTCATATTTACTTTTCATTTACCTCTTCTAATAGCATAACCTCAAAAATATGTCCCTGCAACTTGAGTCCCCTGCTACAAACTCTACAAAATGCTTTAATAGAACCTGTAACATAATAATTTCTTCTTCCTACCAGCTCCACTGATGTGCTAAAATTCAATAAATCATTCAGGAAGCTTTTAAAACAGTGAGGAACTACTGCCACAGAAGCCTTAGACTGCTTTTTAACTTTAACTAGGAAAGGAAAGATTGTCCATCTTGCAAAACCCCAGGTGAGTACTAATGGGTCACAGCTCTTTTCCTCCCTATACATGAAATGATAAGCATCAACACTTTCTTTTGATAGACTGCACTATCTAGATTTGAAACCTAAGTTGTGACAGGCAGAAAAAAACACGTTAAGGTGAGAGACATTTAAATTGCTGGCAATTCTTGCCTGTACAGAAAAAACCAACAATCCTCTTGGATCTAGTTAAAGCCACAGGAAGACAAGAATACAAAAAACAGTTAAAAACCAGACTGATATGCACTACTCAAGTTGAACTGCTGACATAACCACTATATGTTAAACTCATATTTTTACAAATTAAAAAGAGACAAACACAAAAACATTATTACCACTTCCTCATTAAAGTACCATTACTACTTTTCTTAGTTTTCATCACCACCAGCCAAGATAAAGTTTCAAGCTAGAAACTCTAGAAGAGAACTGTGGCACAGGCCCACTGATTTTATTTCCCCAAAATAACTGGTATTGTTGACACTAATTAGACAACTGTATATATTATTTTCAATCTACAGAACTTTGGGCCAACATCAAAATGTACAGCCACTTGTTCTGTAAATTCTACGCTGTTAAACTGATTTATGACCTTGTAGAGAAGCAAGCTATATTTGGCATTGCCATTAGGTAATACACAGCTCTGAATAACATCAAGATATCAGGTTACACAAGTTCAAATGGGTCCCTTTGTCAGTAAGCATTTTGTACAGTCCTAATCAACCACGCTTTTCTAAATATTCTGACAGCTAATGCATATTTCTGTTTCCAGTGTATTTAATTTCATACTTACAGTATAGTATTTCATAGTCTCCTGAGTTTGACATTATATACTTGTTGTCCGGGGACCAGTCAAGGTGTGTAATATAGCTGGAATGTCCCTGAAGAAGAATGCAGTAACACCAGTGTGAAACACTGAAGTTTAACTTAAAGACAAGCAGAAGTTGCACCCACAGATGAAACAGCTAACAGCAAAAAAATGTCGGCTCCCCACCCATCCCAGGTCTGCTGCAATTCCCTTGTGCTCCTTTAAAGGCTCCTTACTCACAGCGCCACACTCGCTAACAGCTAAACAAACTCAGGCTGGGCACCGTGCCTCTCCCACTCTTCCCTTGTAAATCCTGGCCCTCTTGGACTCCAGAATGATTTACTCCTAGAAGGTGTGATGCTAAAATATGGGTGTCCTCCAATTTATACTGGAATTAGGAACATACACATTGCTGCTAATTGTGATAAACAAGTAACTTGCACAGGATCAGTTTTAGATCCCAACAAAAGTGACAGGATTTTTTATTTCTTTATCCATTTAAAATAACTTCCATTAAATGCACACTCATGCAAATAACCTCCTTGCTCATACTAAAAACTTAGGATACCTCGATTCAACAACCACCATGTAGAGATACAAGATAACAGATGGGTGTTACAAGAATAGACTTCCTAAGCTTTTTGAAAGTTTCTGCTGTGTTGCACTGCACCATGTTAGTGACAACTTTGAAAGGTGTGTGCCCTATAGGCATTGGGTCATCTATATTAAGAATCAAAACCCCTTGGCCTAACGGCTCAGTTACCAACACCAAGAGCACACTGAGGGTTAAATGCTCAGCTCTGGTTTTGAGAGAGAAAATAAATGCAACTGGACAGAATATTTGTCCTGTGTACAAACTTTTTGAGGGTCGTGACAGTTATAATAATAGTAACAATAAAGCTATGAAAGGCTCCAGAGAAGCCACAGATTTATAGAAGGCAGGAATCATGGATAGCAAATTAATAAAAGTGACATCCATGCCAGTCTTCCTCCTCCACCCTCCCATTTCTTCTCACTATTCCTTTTCCCCTTTTAAGACCACCTATTTTCTCCACTTCTTAATCATTCAGCCAGGAAACAAAACATCACTTTCTTGATGGACAGATGTCAATCCATCTCCCTCCCTCAGTGGGCATTATGAACAGTGCCTCAGCCTCCACAAGGTCTCTTAGCCCAGCCTGCACTGGCCACACCAGGGCCGTGCAGAGGCCACACCAACTTCTTCCACACAGGGCTCGAAGAGATGTTGATTGCTGCCAGAATTACATGCAGAAATACACCCATGTCCCATCTCCATGTACCCAGATCCTCTGTGAGAGACTGCAAAAACATTTAGAAGAAAAGCTGGCCTTTATGATTTGTTTACTTATGAAGTAGTGAAGTATTCTCTGCCTCAAGCAGAGGAACTGTGTATTAACATAAGTGCTTTGCAGTCATGGGTGACGTATGATACTGACATGCAAACTTGGTATTCAAAAATAAAGAAAGTGCACAATTGGCTAGGATTTTGTTCTCTCCCCCTTATTTTCCAAGTCTTCCAATTTGCAATCGAACTCCAACATGGAAAAGAATTGGTCAGTCATTTACTAAATACTGCCAGATATTTGGCAGCTGTTAAAATTCCTGGGGGTGCTGGGGGGGAGGAAAAAAGCAATTGGCCAGGGGGCTCCAGGCTGCAAAATCCCTTCAGGCAGGCGATCATCAAATGATGAACTGCAACAGAACATTGTTATCATATTTTCAATAGGAGGATCCCATTTTCTATTCAAATCTTTCTTTGGTATCTGCCCACTGATAAACATTTTACTGTCTCCTTTTCTGTACCTTTCTATACCATGAATGCAATTACTCATAATATCACTGGCTAATAAAACTATTTGACTAAATGGAAACCCTCGCCTCCATTGGCAATGGTTATCTGTTTCAGACATAAGTGGTGCAAGGTTCAAAATGCCCACAGCCCATAGGACAGGCACAATAATCATTTCAGGTCAAGTCCAGCGTGTCAAATGCTTCAGCGTGGCTGCCAATGTCACTTTCACCCCACAGCCCCCTCAGAAAATGCACAGCATCTTTTGCTAAGATATCTCTGATGTAAGGTGAACAGAGACAGCACCAGCTACCCGGGAACTGCTGACATGCTCGAAGTTCGTACCCCAGCCCATACCTTCACACTGCTGACAGCATAGCTGGAGCCCTAAAAAACAGCTGCACTAGTCTAAACGGTTGTTTTGGCTCATCTGAAGTTCTGATCACAGCCAACACTATCCCTCACTGTGGAAACAGGTTCACAGGTCACTGACTTGCCTCTCTAGGAGCAGCAGAAAGCCTGGTTGTGACTGAGAGGGGATTTAAACCTAACAGTGGGCATACAGCCCTCATGCAAAAGCTAATGCTGGTTCAGTCCATAAAATCCTCCTGAAAGTATTCAAATAATGTATTCAAGCTGGAAGAAACAAGCAGAAGTTGACTACCAGGAGGACTGAGTCATAATACTTGGAGGTCACCCGTGAGGCTACTGAATGACAGAACGCCAGAAGGATGCAGTGCCAGGAAAGTGCTCCGGGTCCCGAGCATGCCTGGGTGTCTTCCTGCTTAGCATCAAACTGGTATGGACCTGCCAGCGTCCTGGCAGGGGGCAGAGGGGAGGTGCAGGGCAAGTGAAATTGGATCTGCAGCCTCGCAGGGAGCTCTGGTCAGCTCTACATCGCTGCCTTCAGGCTGGAAGGGTCAGGGAGCCTCAGCCCCGACACAAACCAGGCTGCCAATTTTGTATTCCACATGCAGTCACTCAGACTTAAAGAGAAAGGGTAACAGAAATCTGCTTTGAAGCCTTGACATTTCTGCCTGAGTATAACAATGCTCAATTCTCCCACACCAATTTTTACAAACTCCTTTCCTGCCAAGGCAGTGGGATAGAGGGACATACGCATGCTGGTTTAAATTACAATATGCTCTCTTCCAATACATAATACAGAGGATATACAGAAATAAATGATCTCATACATCTTCAAAGAGCTCACAGAGACCTTGAAGTACATAGCAAGCTAAATATTACATATGTTAAGCTTAGCCATCTTGAGCAATTTTACATTCTATGGATAAAAAAAAATAAGTGATGAGGTGAAATGCTGTACTGAGGCGCAGTCATCCACTGCCATCCTCATCAGCCCCACTGGGGCCCTGCTCTGAGCTCCTGTGGGCTCTGCCCTTTCCCCACTGCCTGAGCTCAGGCAGGGATGGGGCAAACCCAGTGCTGCTGACTGCCCTGGCAGTGTTGTACCCCCTACAACAGCTGCACACAGGCTGCTCTGGACCCCCACGCCCTAGCTGCCTGTGTCACAACTCAAAGGTGAATGTATTCTTATGATATAATTTGCAAATCCCTTCAAGTTTCATATGTTCTTTATGTAAGTATTTCCACTAACCTAAAGAGATATCTGAATTTATGGACAGAATGTTAGATAACTAAACACTTATGGAAAAAATAGTATGTCTTTTTAGCACTGGAACAACTTCATCTAAGTGCAACAACAATAGCAAACTCCACTGCACTGAAATCTATTTACCCTGGGCCATATCCCTCAAGTTCAAATTCTGTAGTAACAATTACAGCTGAAAACAGTGTATACTTGCAACCTCCAAAAATACATGTTCTAACAGTCCAAGGAGAACTTTACCAACAGGGAGAAAATACCCCCAACAAATGTAGTATTTTCCTTGGAAGAGTTTCAGCATATAGGTACAAGGCCGATTTCCCATTTCAGGGTAACAGGCAATAATCTGATAAATTAGTCATATTTGATGCAAAAGTGAGCACCAAATACTAAGAGATGCAGTACCCATCAGAGACTGAAGTTTACAATCAATCAAATTCTGAAAAAAAACCTGTAAAACATATAAACAAAAGTGAAAAGCATCAATCTGGAGAGAGTTTCACTGCTTAACATCTTAGAGCATGTGCAACATCAAAATGCAAGAACTGATGATGATGTATGCTCCAAAACTTACAGTGCATTTTCCATATCTGCTATACTTTCTTCCATTTTCTGTTACTACATAGAGGTAAATAAAGTTGTCGTGGGATCCAACTGCAAGTAAGGTGCCATCTACAACACAGAATATTTAATATAAATTAATAGAATGTTTGTTCTCTGAATGTTAATTATTTCAGACATCACTAAGAACAGTCTCCATGAAATTGCTGCTTATGAATTGTATTGAAGGATTCATTACTGTTTACATCATATTAAACAGGACCTGTTTACTTTGTGGGTATGTATTTTGGGCAAGTTTTTTCACTTCTGCTTTTTTTAGAGTAAGCATTCAATGGACAGGATATAAACCCTCAGACTGCACCGGACTTCAGAAAGTTGTTGACGGAAGGCAGACTAGAGTTTTATGCATCATAAAAATGCAGATGAGTATTTACGGATAGTTTAACTTTGGAGGTGTGGACTGCATATAAATCAACACTAAACGTCTAAAGGTGTGGAACATTCAAACATTATTAGCATTCTGCTAGTCTAAGTTGTCTCCTTTTAAAAAAAGTATGTGGACAAGGGCTGCCACAAATCACAATCAAACACCTCTGGTGTTAATGAACATCAGTGATTTAAAATAAAATAAATTGCTTTGCTTGGCACATGTGGCAACAGCAGAGGAACTCACTGACATAGCATGTTAGCCAAAAGCAAGCAAAAATATTTACAAGGGTGTTCTTCCACCCTGTTTTAACAGAGAGGAGTCAGCCTCTGATGATTTGTCATGTCACATCTGAAGAGGAGACTCCACATTGGTTTGGATTCCATGTAATTCCATAGCAAATACTTGACAAACAGCTCTGACTTCCAGACAGACGCAAGCTTAGTTTTATGGGTTTGCATTAAAAACCTGGAAAACTAACTAAAAAGTATATTAAAATATGACTGAAATATGAAGCTTTTTACAGATTTTTATGTTAACCTGCCAACTATTTAGTTGGGAACTTTTATTTTTTTGGGGCAGCAAAGCTAACATCTATTATAACAGCAGAGTTTAACATGAAGGAAAGGCTGAGAAAGGTGATGTTAATAGTTGCAGATACAAAACTCCAGAATTTAGCACACACAAACAAACCCATAAGCAAATACTCAGTTATATATTACACGTCTGAAATAACTTTTTCAAAGCTATGCTTTTTCTAATGACTGGGGACTAGTTTAACACCATTGAAGAGAACAAGCATTCGGTTTATCAGAATTATTCTGACTGTACAAGTGTGCCTACCTACTGAGTAGCGCATCACTGAAAGCTGTTCGTTGCCGTCAGTGTGTATTGAAACCAGATCCCGTGTTTCTGCATCCAAAACAAACCACCTAGAGAGAGGAGAATTCCAGTAAGTATCACTTCCAACTACACAAAAAAACAAGCACAAGAGCCATAATCACTGCCTGCCTTCATCTTCTTATGCTAGCCCCTCAAGGGCAGCAGAGAGAACATCTGTTTTTAATGGAACACTTTTCTGGTTCACAAAGCAATACAAGTTTCAGCTAATCATATACAAAAGACTCTAAATACCATTCAGTTTTTTTCCCCTTCCCCTGAACACTGTAATAATCACCAAAATGTCGACCTGATGATAAACATGCCACCAAACAGATAATGACTGCATCTTACTGTGAAGCCTCAAGGCTACAGCTGAATTCTATTCTTCTACTTCTCTATTTTGAAGATAAGTTTTGATATAAAAACTGATCTTTCAATTTTTATAAAGCAAAGTTAAAAAAAAATGGAAGTATTAGGTGGAAGTGGAAAACATTTCCATCCTCATTGCAAACACAAATTATATTTAATTTGGTATTTTTCTCTCAGTCCTTTCCATTTCTATGAATAATTTTATCAAAGTACAAAGGAATAACCAACCATTTGCTGGAATTTGATGATTCATAATGTAGCATTTTATTTATTATTTCCTACTTGGATGACTTATAACTGAGCTAATTAATTGCATTTTTTATTATTTAACAATAACTTTTAACCTGCAGTATTATTTATGCGGCACATGGAAAATGCCCAGAGATGCTTACAAAAACTTACTGGCACATACACCAAAATAGCCACTGACAGCAAGATGTTCAAGATCAGCAGAACTGGAGTATTTTGCAGTGGTTGTGATGCCCACCTAACTCCTAAATGCAGTGAGCATTAGCAACACAGAGACAAGTCAGTTTAATGAAAGTATATATTCATAAATACAGATCACAGAAACAGAAGGTGTCAATATAGCTAAATACATTGAAGATGTACTCAAAATTTAATTTCTTTGCTCCAAACTTCTGACCTCACAGCCATGTGCATAGGTCACTGCCAGGTTTCTATCCCTAATGGCAAATGGTGAGTTCATACACTGTGGAAACAAGCAAGAGAATTCCATCCTCTGTCTCATAGTGAACTCGGTGCCAAAACTAGGACCATTTATTCCATAACAAAGCTGAAAATCAACCCCAGGAACAACTGCACACACTGCTTCTTATGGATGGAGATGAGATTCCTCCTCATATTCATCCAGTGTCCAACAGCTACACATCTGGAAAGCAGCCTGGTCCCAGTGGCTTAAAACCAGCTTGTGGTTAGAGAATCACATGAAAGAAATTAAAACATACACATAGAAAAACAACCCCACATGCCATGGGCTGCTGAATAATCTGTGTGTAAGATGGATGGAACCAGTGGAAAACAGCTAATGTGTAGCTCTATTGCCTGATTTACTTCCCTGTGCCTCTGACTTACACTAACCTTGCCCTTCAGCTTTCAGTTTTCTTACCAATGTCCGTATTTTTGTTAGAATCTTGTCAGTCTTTTCTTCCAGAGTGCCTTTGAATACTCAAATGCTTAGTATTCAATATATTCTACATGGTTAGTCACAGGAAGGTCTACTTCCCTGCAAAGAATACCACTGGAAGCATGGCAAAAGGATCTTAATAGTGCCTTGAAAAACCCCTTTCTAGTTTTCCAGCTGTGCATTTGCAGCAAGCAGCAGGATCCACAGAAAGAATTAGTTCTCTCCAAACCACGCTTACTCCCAAACAACTGATGATCAGGCACACAGCAGGTATTTAAAGAACTGGTAACAAAACCTGTAGCAGGTCCTTTGCAGACAGCCCAAAAAGGGAAAGGATACCTAAATACTCATCCATGGGAAGTGATAGGTGAAAAACCCACCAAAAATGTGACACTTGGCCTGATAAACACACCACTGTGAAACAACAGCCAATAAGGAAAAAAGATAGAAAATTCAGTTTTCTTTTGATGTGACAATTTTAACCACCAAACCCAACTTTTTTAGTGCTCAATTCCTTGCCTCTGTCTTATTGACCTCTGTTCTGGAAGCTGAGCAGCACTAAAATGGTAACAAACAGACACACGTAACACTTGGGTTTACTGAGTTCTAAACAGATTAGACTCATTTAAGATTTTGGGGCTATGAATCAAATTATGAAATGATTTGTTATGGGTTTGAGATTATTTTCTCAAATGTTAATCGAGATATATCATGCAGCCCTCATTCCTTGGGAAATAACTCCCTTGGACCACATTATCTGGCACAGAAAGGACTGAATGATACTGCTGGTTAGGCAGTAATTTTAAAACTGCTTTGTTTATCTTGACTCAACTCCATTTATTTCTCATCCACTTATACACTTACCAGGTCTCATTTCAGCTCCATTTCATTTGTGTATCTCAAACCTATCATTGAATCATACAATTTCAGAACACACAAAAATATAATGGTGAAAATATAACTGCTTAGTTCCAAGAAGAACAGGGTAAAAAACCCACAAAAAAACCCAAAGATCATCATCATAAACTTCTTGAACACAGTATAAAGTGGTTGCCTCAAGTAAATTAAAAATTAGAATTTAAACTGAATGTGCCAAACCTCAAAAGTAACATTAAATGCTCCAGAAGAAGGAAAAAAAAGTCAACCAAAAGCAAGTGACAAATTGAATGCTTTGACCATGCAATGATCCTTGACTGTGCTTTGATGTAAGTTGCAAATGTCTAAAAACTCTGAAGAAACATAGCCTGACCTTCTTTTCCCTTTTCAAGTACTATTAGGCCTGTACCTCCTGCTCTGTTTAATGAAGATAGAAACCCCGGTTCAATTTAGTGTTTATAATTACAAGATGGAAAGGTACAATGTGGCAATCAAATATACAAGAGCTTAGAAGGTTTTTATGAGAAGGTAAACTTGTTTTTGTAGCCTGATGTTACACCTAATGAGTTTAACGCTGAGTTGGATTAAGAGACTCCCTAAAAACATTTAACACTTCATTTCTCCAGGAGACTTTAAGGATGTTGCATATGCTCAGCAGTTTCTAAAAACCAAACTTTAAAATGGTTTTTAGGCATAAGGGGTAGGTATAAAAAAAATAGTAGTTGGCAAATTAAACACAAAAAAAATAATCCCAATTTTCTTACATGCACTAGGCATTATGTTATCATAAAGTTATCTAACATGAGGTATAACAGAAAACCAGAACAAAACCGCTGGTAGATTTAATATGTGCTCCTCTTGCCTTTCTAATGCTATGAATACCCAATTTTTTCTTTTAACTGGTACCCTCTTCTTGGGAGATGATACCATACCAGAGTTTCACTATGAAATAACTTTTTTTCCACCGCTGAAAGAAGCTGAAGTTAAAAAGATTCAGTTGTGTAGCTTTCAAAGGCATGACGATTTCAGGAAGAATAGAACAGTTCAATATCCCTTCACTGCAGCAATGTGCCATGCTGAACTCTATCTTACACAAAAATCAAAATACTAGTCTGTTCACTTGCCTCTCCACCTCAGTTAAGAAGGCTGCAAGTGGGTTTGATTTGGGAAAGACAAAATCTGTACTGTACGTGTCTTACAAAGTAACGTAACATGCACATAAACATTAAAATATATGAGACTTGGTAAAGACAGTAAAGAGTGCTCATGGAAACCCTTGAAAAAAATTAGTTAAAAAAAAAAAAATCAAGATCTGGGCTTTCATTAGAGTTGGTAAAAAACCAAAACAGGTTAACTAGAATCAACTAATTCTTCTGTCTTTGTCTAAGACACATAAGATGATCTGCCCCTTCTGCCGTGCTTTTTGGGCTCCGTAGCCTCAAGCAAAATGAGTAAGAAAGCAGCAAATGAATTCCAATCACAAGATGAACTGCATTAAACCATCTGCTCTGAACTTCCAGTCAGCACAGGTCAGCTGGAAGGTGCTTACCTGCCCGAGTGCGTCCCTATGGCAACCACTGCTCCGCTGGGATGGAAATCAGCGCAGTGCCCCGGTTCCTGAACGGAGAGGCACAGACACGTTATTGCCCCAGCCGCCTCCTGAGGGCCGAACACCTCTCCTTATACCAAAGCTATCCTAAAAGTCTGAGGTGAGCTGACAGGAAAAACCAATCAGTTAGCAGCAGGCTAATCCTCAGACAGCTCTTCTTTCAATGTAATCTCTGACATGCACTTACAAGACCACCTTGTGAGTAAAAAGCCTAAATTTCTGTGTAAAAAATAGTTTTGCTTGGATATTAGGACAGAACTAGCCAAACTATGAAATGAACAATGACAGTAAGGGAACAACATCTAAAGCCACACTTTCACAGCTGTATGATATTCTATACAGATTATTTGAATAATAGGGGAAAAATTAATCTGTAACAAGAACAAAGGTGTAAGATTTATTCAACTTGGCTTGTCAAAATGATATCAAGAAATAGTAACCAGATTACAGTCTACACAACCTCTGATAAGCCTTATTAAGTTTATCAAAGCTTCCAGATAGTTATTTTTAAAAGCATAACTACAGGATTTTTGCACGCAATCAGATGAGACAAGTGTGTTGCAGAAATCAAATGCTTTTTACTACCTTCCATCTTTATTTAAATAAAAAGGTTGACATACATCTAGCAGCCTTGTCCATTCCAGTGTGTGGTCCACAGAGTTCCACATACAAACTTGCCTATCTTGGGCACATGTTAAAAATAAATCTTTGAAAGGATGAGATGCCAGTCCCCAGAGTTCATCTGTATGTCCCTAGAAAGAAACCACATGTGATTTAACAATGAATAATATAAGGAGTCTTAAAATTAGACACCAGCAGAGAAAACTTTTACATTTTTGGGTTATAGTTAAAAAAAAAGTTATGCTCACCTGTACCTCTACTACGAAACCATCGTTAAATGTTCCCCTCAAAACAAAGTTTCGTGAAGTACCCACTAAAAATTGATCTGCTTTTCCTTCTGCTACTGCTCTGATTGTTCCATACTGGTCAGGAACCTGGGAAAAGAAACATCTGTCAAACCACATCAGGCATCTTTACAGGCATTTCATTTTGGAGGCCACAAATAGTGCACAACAACAGTAGCAGAACTGCAGTTCTCCCAGCAGAAAGGAACATTCTATTCATGTATAACGTAGAACAGGGCCCAACCCGTGACCTCCCTCATCTATTTGTTCAGTACAGGCATGCAGGAAGATCTCATTCCAACACAATCACAGTTATGTCATTGTAATAAGCCTCAGTAGAAAAAATTACAAATTCAATTACATGGCTTTTAAGTGACAAATACACTAAACAAATGCACTCCACAACCGTACAACGCATCTTCTAAGGAAAGGAATCATACACAGTTGCTATTTACTTTCCAAAATACATTCTGAAAAACAAGAAAAATCTTGTAGCACACAGTAAACACTTCCTGATTTTCTTAATGCTTCCTCATTAGCCTTAAGTAAATGTTCATAGGCCTTATGTCAGCAATCACTCTGAATTTTAATGACTGTTTATTGCAAACTTGAATTCTAATACACTGCTTTATTTTACAGTGTGCAATTGTTCAGTTTTCTAAATTATTCATCTGAGAAAATACACTAATATTAGCCATACAAGATAGAAAGATCAATCTTTCAGAGTTCTGGTAACAGAAATTAGCTTTAACCTAATATTTTTAACAAAAGGAAAACAGAGACTGGTATGAATAGAATGTATTACTTAAGCCTAAGAACTGTATATGACAGTCAATCTTACTTTCAGAGATGTTTTCTAAACGTCAATATTAGATTCAAGGCAGTAACAAACTCTAGATAGAACTTACCTAAGTGTTACAGGTGAACTTAGCAAAAACACAGGCAATACTAAAAAATATCCTCAAACATCCCCTCAAACAGGATAAATAAAAAAAAAAGGAAGGGTTTGGAAGAAAGAAAACCCTTAAAATTTCTCTTCAACACAGCAGAATTGAAGCCTCATATAGGCTTATTTATGGGCTAAAATTTAAACACTTTTACAATAAAACAGTCATCCACTTAAAAACAGCAATCAGAAGGTATTCTGTCATCTTAACTACCTCCAAAGGGAGGGGAAGGCTCTGTCTTGCTAGACAATACATTGTACAAGGCAATTTTCTTGTCACTCCTGTTTTCTTACCTCAATCTCCCTTTCAGGATTCAAATCATGATCCCACAGGATGATCTTTCGGTCTTTCCCGCCTCCAGTGAGCAGCATTCCATTCCTCATCTGACAGAGTGTGAACACACTGCCATCATGAGCTTTGATTTGTCTGCTTATCTGATATACTCCTATATGCACAAAGAGGAAATAAGAACATTACTGTTTTTTTCACCTGGGGTTTATGAGAAGCTTTGCCTTCAAGCTGAAGAATAAAGTGTACAATAAATAATTACATTTGGATTGTCAGGCTCTTTGTATTGCAAACACAAGGTGGTAGTGTTTTCTTACAGGATAAAAAGATAAAACAAAGGGCCTGTCTTTCTGAAAAAAACATTTTTGAGATTGATTGTCCTACAGAATGGGAAGGCAAGAAGAACAATTCACAACATGCTTTAATTTCTCTGCTTTCCAAGCAAACAGTTTTTCCAGACACAAGAGAAACTGTCCTTTAGAGTCAAAAAATATTTAGCAAGTCATTATTAGAAAAGTAGCTATTTATTAAAAGAAACTAAAAGACTTGTTGTCTATAGTCTTTTGGGAATAAAAAGCAAATTATTTATAGCAAAGTTTCCAGGATGCATGAACCTAATATCTAATACTGGATGTTGCCACACATAAAAATAGTACAACCAGTATTTGGCATCTATCTAGACAGCAGTCTACCCAAAGGAAAATACTTGGAAGAATGAAGGAGATGAGAAAGTTAAACAACAAGGGCAGCAAAAGAAGCTTTTTGCATCCTAATTGGGTCTTCATGTCAAAAGACCTGCTGTAGCAAAGTATATTAAAAAAACTCCAAAACGAAACAAGATTCTGGTGCTGCATATTTTCACACAGCAATCACAGAACAAGCCTAAAACACCACCCAACCGAAAACAAGCTTAACTTTGCTGACTCTGCCTATGGCTCAAGTCAAGCTCAAATCAGTGTGCTCTCCCACTGTGAAAGAGAGTATGAGATCAAGTCCTGTGACCAATCTAATGAGATAAGCCAACTAAAAATCCCACATTTAGTAAAGCCAATGTAAATAAATATTCTATTTGATAACACTGAAAATTATACTGGGAAAAGGCTATTTTTGCACAAGAAATTAAGAATTAAACATCAGATAATTTCTTAAATTACTTTTCCATTGCAGTTAGCGTGAAAGACAAAAAAAAGATTTACCTACAAAAACAGACTTACTGTTAAAAATGTACTTTTTACATGAATGTTTTCCTGGCATACCAATTTAAACCAGAGTGTTTGAAATAGCTGCCAAGTAAAATAAATTATCATTGAATTTATGAGTTACCTTAGGGCTCAACTGTGCCAGGTCTGCATATGTTGGGTAACAAATCATTTTCCTTTCTTTTTACTAAAGCTTTGCCCTACGGAGTTAGTTTAACCCAAATTTCAAGTATTTTTTTTAAAGTGCATTTTACAGGCAAGACTTGAGTGTCTGCTAAACCAGAAACTGTTACTCATGTATCTCATACAACTAAGCACTGTAATTTTCCTTCACATACAAGTCCTATTAGCGTCAGCTCCACCACTTAATGGTATTCCTCTGAGACTTAGCATGATGCAATGTAAGTCTTAAGAGGCAAAGGTAAGCTGCAAAATCCTCAGAGTGATCCTACAGTCTTTTTCAAATCACTGGATCAAAGGAAAGCTGATTAACCACATTTTTTTAAATGTAAAACATTTAGATAAAGTAGTTTTCATTCATTTCAGGCACAGTCTCATTAATTATTGAGAAACTGCTCTTAAGGCAGCAAATTCATAACATAAGACTTGCAAGAGTTTAGTACCACCTGTTATTTACAGAAGTGTATGCTCGCAGTCAGGTCTGCTTCCCTATTCCTTTTCTAATGCCATTCTTTATGGTTGTCTTCTACAGGCTACCTAAAATCTGTGATTAACTCCAAACGTATCCTACCTTTAGCTCCTTTTCCTGGAGTAGCTTCTACAGTAGTTTTGCCCCATATAAGTATTATCCCACCTGAGTCTCCAGTGAGCACGTCACCATTTCCCAAGAAAGCCAAACACTGAACAAATTTGGGTTTCTCATATTTCTGAAACAAAATAAGCAAGAGAAAGGGATAATTGCTTGTACTTGTTACATAATTAGAGTAATGCATCCACACCCTTACACCCTGAATAAATGTGAGCAGAATTTAATCTTTACCTCTCTGCACAAATAGGACATGGTAACAACAAAGCAAATTTATAGAAAACGTGATTTCCATTGCTTTAAAACTGTCCTGGTATCAAGACATTATTACCCCAAATATCCCTTGCTTCCTTGATAATGAATTGCCGCTCCAGGTCCAGAAAAATATATGAGATTTGCCACATGTTATTATGGTATTTGCATCAGTTGGATGGAATTCTACAGCAAGAACAACTTCATTTGTAGTCTGAAATAATAATAGAAATAATATTTATTCAGATAGGTCATTAACTACTACAAAGACACATAAACCCCCAAGTTTTAGAACAGAGATATGAGAAACTAGACAGGTCTTGTATGTTTGAAAGTATTCCTAAGTCTACTGTGCTCAGTCAGCTGTCTGAATCACTGCACATATTATTGTATATATATTGATTTTTCACATTCATAAGAGATCTTTATTAAACTTCAGTACACAAGTTAGGGTTTTATGTTCCTTTTTAAATCAAAGCTTCTGCTCTCAAACAGCTGAGACTTCTGCCAAGGAAAATGAATAATGTAAGACACTTTTTTGGATTGAAAACCTCACTTAGTTTTTACACAGGCAGGTTTGCTATTCTGGATAACAAAGCTGTGGGAGAGGCAAGTAAGACAACGATAATATAGTAGGATTATATCCATCATTCTCTTTCTGAAATTCTATAAAAATTCTTTCAGGTTCTTTGTTCTCTTTTCCTCCTCACAAAGAAGAAAAAGAGAAGCCTGCATAACTCAAAAGTCTGAAATATAGGATGTCACCTTTGTATTTTTACTGGCTGCAGATACTGTTACTGAATTACCAACATCTTAGAGTATTTCATCCTTTACCACTAGATTTTACAAACATAACAAACAGACTGGCCATGTATTTATTGAATTATGTTTCTCACACAGTTTTCACATGAGCAAATCTGCTATATCAAAAAATCATTTGGAAACTAAGGACTAAAAACTTTAACAGAGTTCAACTGAGAAAATGCTTCCATTTTGCACCCTAGCTCAAGGGATGCAATTCTGCTCACACCATCTACTGTGGAGGGTGCTTAAGATAATGTAAGACCAAGTCCTGGATGTGAATAAGTACTGAGGGGCAAGCTGTCCCTGCCAAATAGTTTTTAGTCAATTCTGAAACACCAAGGAACTCCCTGGAGAGCAAAAATAGTCAAAACATAATGTCAGTGAACGGGAAATACAAGGAACATGCCAAATAGTTTCACATAAAATATTAAAAAGGAAATGAAAATACTGTGTCATAGAATTAAATTAAAAGTTACAGAATACAATTAGTATTGGTCAACATAATCTAAAGAAAACGGGTCAAACCACCCTCATTTTCTTATCTGAAATGGTAGGCTTATCATGATATAGACACAGATGCTTGCAGAGTGTGATTTATAAAAGTTTAAAAATACTCAGTTCCACATGTATCATTTGCTTGATTGATACTGTAGAACACAAAGGATTGGGTGTTCCCAGTGAAATTGACTTTACGTGAACACTGAGCGCTACACATCTAAACACACCTCCTTGGCAGGATTTTAAGAAAGGTTCAGAAAGAAATAGGAAAGCAGACAACACTGACATCTACAGAAGTACTTTGGACTTCAAATGAGAAGAGACACGTACTTAGAATTAATGACCACAATTTGATTCAGACAATTGAAACAAGGAATGTCTATTTTATTTTTTTAAACAACTGCAGACTGAATCATGACTTTAGTTTCTTGAAGTTCCCAGGATTTTTTTTTTTTAAATTAAGAAAACATCAGACAATTGCTTTATTTGAATTGGCTCTTAAGGATGACTAAAACGTAATTACAAACCTTCAATATTCAAAACCCTTCCAGTAAACAAGTTAAGAATACATTTCTGTGGAACCCTTAAACAAGCCAGCAGTATTACACAGTTGCAGTTTACCAGTAAGATGAAAGTGTGTCTCACCAACTTGTATTTATGGGAATAAAACCACTTGTATTTCAGAATATTCATGTGTAAAAATTACCTTTATTTCTGCTATTTTTGATTTTCTCTGCCAATCCCACACAGTAAGCATATGCTCGTTAGAGTCATCAATTACACACAAATGAGTACCAGAGTCCTAAAGGAAAAAGAAAAAAAAGTACTGACAAAGTACTATGACACCCAATTTAGAAACACGGCAGGGCAGAGGTATTTAAAAAAAGTCCACAAAGGTACAAACATAAATTAACCAAGTTCTTTTAAAGTAATGACAACCTCAATATATTAGGAATTTTCCTTTTTTTGGTTT
Source organism: Climacteris rufus (assembly GCA_013398175.1). NCBI lineage: Eukaryota > Metazoa > Chordata > Aves > Passeriformes > Climacteridae > Climacteris > Climacteris rufus. The sequence continues at coordinate 435,891 of VZRZ01004912.1, forward strand.
TGTTAAAGACAGACATAGATTTTTGTATAATCTCAAAAAAAGGACCATGCTTCAAGTAATATTCTAGGAAAGCTTTAAAAGTATCTTAGCAAGTCTTTGGTTTTGTTCGTTTTCACTGCTGATTTTTTGGGGTGGTTTTTTTCTGCTTTCTTGTTTACAATTCCATGCTAGCAGCAAAAAAGTTTCTTCCTTTTTCTGTTCTGTAAATATTTTGGTTTTCCTCAGATCCCAGAGGAAAGACACACAGCTCCACTTGTGTTTTTTGTTAAATGCCACCATCACATACACACAATTTTACATTATCAAATTCTGTAAGCACCTCTCATTTTTTCCTCATGGGTCATAAAGCATGGGCAGTTTCATCATGTAGTTGGCAAAACTGCAGCAAAGGTAACATTTTCTGAATAAAACAATGCTTACAGAGGAGGCAGAGCAGCACCTACAGTATTAAATAACCGAAACCACTTATTCTGAACAATTTTACAACAAAATGGTAGATATATGGCTACATGTACTTTAAAGAAAAGAGAAAAAATCTTAGAACAAAAACATACTTATTCCCAGCAACACATACTTGCACAAACCAGTTGTTTCAAGAACATTTGTAGGAAGATTGGAGGAGACTTTAATTATCTGAAAGTTGATTCTAGCAGTTTATTCTCTAACAAATTATGAAAATAGAGGTGGCTGAAACTATTATTGCTAGGCACTACTATGAGCAGTAACATGCAAATATATATGTGAATTATTAAGTGAAAAGTAACCCTGCAGACAGCATTGGTGATATATGCAGGTCTTGTGGGGGTTAATAAAATATTTGGTAAAAACACAGTTATAGATACTGCACACAAACTGCTTCAGTCTAGTGAGGAATCGTGAGGCTGTAATAAGGTATCAAAACCAGTTTGAGCTGCAAAACAGAACCAGTAAAAACTAAAATCTAGTCCTCAAAAATTCCTTGGGTTTGTGTTTGGTTGGTTTGTTTTTAAAATGATGGAATGCATTCTTACCTTGGAAAAAAAAGTATCCAAGTTCTTAAGTTTTATTGGTCTGTTAGAGTGACAGGAATGACAGTACTCCTTTCACATTATTCTATTTTATTTATGCCACCCTCTATTTAAAAAAATTAAAGTCTTATTTACTGAAACACAAAACTTACTATAACTAACCTAGCAACATTTCAATGTGAAGTGGAACTGCAGCAAAAGAGTGCAGGAATTTCTTTTCAACAGGTCACCCAAAGACACTGTTGAGTCTACATCCTTGGAGACACCCAGAACCCACCTGGACCACAGCCTGAGCAGCCTGCTCTGACTGAACCTGCTGTAAACAGCACTCTGGATGAGGTGATCTCCAGACATCCCTTCCCACCTCAGCTGTCTTGTAAATCTCTTCCTCTATTAGCAAAATATTGCAGATGTTGTTTTTCTGCATTTTTTATTTTTTACATGCATTAATTCTTCTTGCTGGAATGCAAGAATCCAGCCTGGGTTTCTGATATGTCTCGGTCTTTTGGCAAAAATACAACAGCAGTTTAAAGACTAAAATATGCCCATATTTTACAAAAAAAAACCCCAACTCATATCCAAATTTGAAATGAGAACTTTCTCCATGCCAAGAAGTGCTTCTCCGTGTGCTACCAATTTTTCTGATAAATTCCATGGGCCCAGTAACAAAGTCCTCTGGTTTTTTTTTCTATGTAAAAGTAGAGTCAAAAAGTTAACAAGCTATTCCTGGGGAAAAAACAGCACAAGCTAATGTGAGGTTTGTTTTTTTTTTTTTTAATTTCCTGTTGGTGGATAAAAACCTATTCCAGCTGTTCAAGCAGAAAAGTTAACTCTCCTATCAGAACTCACTAAAATTTCTCTCCACAAGCCCCACTAACAAACTTGTTTTTAACATTGAAATACAAAAACCACCAAACCCAGTATGGACTTCAATTTGCAGTTAAGATTCTTCTTGCCTGCTGTTTATTTATCGTGCTAGTTTGTTACCACAATTTTACATGTGCCATTTCCTGTTTTTTCAGCTAGTTTGTTGTCAGCTGGTTTTATAAAGCATACATAAACTTTACTGACACATTTTTAATACCAAAAGAGATCAGCTGGACAGCCACATGTAAAATCTCCCGAGACTTCCTTCCCGTTTCTGTCAGACTGGCTAGAATATTTCACACACCAAGAACTGTGTCCATCTTACCGCTTTGGAAAAATCCAAGCAGCCCACTCCACGCTCAAAGGTGCCGAGGCCGATCACCTGCAGTGTCACCAGGCTCACCGAGTCCCACACTCTAACATGGGGCTGCAGGGGCTGCGTGGAAAAGCAACGGGACAAACAGGTCACCTACAGGGAAAGCACCACGAGCCAGGCTCACGCTTTGTGAAGCAGATGCTGCCTGAATTACAAACTGCCAAGCAAATGCAGGATGACCTGTGCTAGTGATGCTGCTGGATACTATCCTCTAAGGCAAAGGGGAGAGTTGAGACAATGTTGCTCTCTGGGTCTGGGCTACCAACAGGGCAGTGGTGCCGTCGAGGCAGGAAAGTGGCACTTGGTAGTTGTGAAAATCCTTTGGTCAATTTAAGTAATTGAACAAATGATGGAGGCGTCACCTTGCACTTCAGACCCCAGACCTAGCAATATTATGCAACAACTGAAAATAATGATCAAACCTGGACTTTTTTGTATATAAAGCAGAACAAAAGAAAAGAAACAAACCCTGATGCACTGAGCCCCTTAACTATGACCAACCACGCAATGAATATGTCCGTGGTTATATTTCATACAACTAGCTTAGAAACAACCACAAATAAAGTGGGAATTAAGTTGGCTTAAGGACTGCATTCACCAGAGAAAGTGACAATAAATCATTGGACTGATGGAAAAGCAAACCAACTAGCTCTAACAAAAGTCAAAAAATGCTCAGTGGAAATCATAGTATCATGTGTACAAACCCCCACCCATAAATTTCTTACAAAATATAAAAAATTAAATTGAATATCTGAATAAGAGTTATATTTAACATGTTTCTACACTTTATAGCATGTCTTTTTTCCCCTTTTTTCCCCTCTGTTTGTAACTTCATGAAAGTAAGTCAATTATTCAAATTCTGACAGAGTACACCAAGAGACAGAGATGATCATTTAAATGCACTCCCAAAGGAGCAAATTTATGGGAAAGCTTGGCACACGTTCCATGAATTCTCAAAGTTGGTTTCCTCTTCCATGAAGCCTTAAGACTATACTGACCCACAGAACTGGGGACTTGTTCTCCCTTGGGAGAAGACTTATTGAACGTAATGTGGCCTAAGAAATTACATGGCCTTACAAATCAATTACAAGCTTCATGTTTGCTTTATCCTTGCAGATAAAGGACTTCATGAGCTTCTGCTCTTTTGGATGTTTGGTTGAGCATTTCATTGTTACTGTCTTTTACTAGAGATACAGGCTGTTACCTGAGAAACATCAAAATATCTCAGTAAATGCAGTGCATAATACAAACTGCAAACAGAAGGTGATGATTAAAAAACCCCAAACCACTTTTTCCTATTTTTTAAAACAAGATACTACTGCTCAACAGCTCTATTACTTACCCTTCCATCTTTATCCACTCCAGCTAACTGTCCTGTTGCAATTCTAATTTTGTCTGGATGAACTGCAAGACTAAGACAGACAGAAATATGACTTGCTTTTGCTGTCATAGGTCTTCAAAACTGAGAGGTTTTTTGTAAATTTTTTTTCTCAACAGATGCCCTTGAAGACACTTATGATCCTAAATCCCACTTCTAATGAGACAGCTTGAATGTTTCTTATCCGATATTTCATTACACACTGTATTTATTGACTGTTTGCTAGCACACAACCAGGGGTGCCAGAAGAGCCACCTCCACATGTGCTCTGAGACATCTAAGGTTTGCACTACTTTGGGAATCCACTGTAACAAAACCTACATCATCTCATAATGAACTTCCTTCACACAGTTATGTGCCATTTCTATAAACACTACAGTATATGTTATGTCTAAATCTACCCATGAACTTGGGGGAAAAAAGGCAGCCAAGTTCGCTGAGGGCTTGCCTGTGCATCCAGGAGTCAGGGATTACTGCTATTTGAAATGAGTTACTGATGTAATTGTACTAATGAAGTATGGTGCACTACTAGTGTAAGTAAAAATCTGCCCTTGCTTATCACATTTTGTTTTGAAGCAGATGTGAAAAAACAGACTTCAGAGTATACATCCTCTCAAGTCCTAGGGACTTTTGACCTACCTTCTTACTTGCTTTCTCTGTAAAGTTACAAAGGTGAAGAAAGCCATTGAAAGAATAAAGGGGGAGCAGGGGAAGCCTGAGGAGGTCATAATGATGGACACCCAAGAATTTTACAATTTAGTTCAATTTTCTGAATGAAAGTGAAGAACACAAGACTGGCAGCATTCCTCCCACAGGAAGCAATTATACAGACAGGAGAAAAGAGCTTCAGATGATGAGTTTTCTCCAGTACAAAAGGGAGCTCACATTCACCATTACACTTTGTGCACTAGTCATCAGACTAACAGCAAATTCAGTAACTGCCTTTGCACCCACAACGACATTGGCTCCAATTTCCCTGCCTCCCTAGTTATTTTTGCAAACATCTTTCTGTTTTCCCAGACTCTCTTAATACTTGGATGGGGAATCTTTTAAAAAATGAGAAAATGATTACTCAGTTTTCCCCCTGGTTTTCTAGTTCTCCTTTAAGATTACTCTCTTGCCATAGTGCCTGTAAACAACTGACTTAGAGTTGGGCTAACAACAGTTTTCCACTTCTGGGATAACTATTTGGAATAATTCATGCAAAGAGCCTTTCTTCAACCTGGCACTCTTAGATTAAGTTTACATATCCCCTTGTTTTACATTTAAACCAGACATCCTAAGCTAGTATGGACTGTTCTGGGACCCTATTTTTGCACTGTGTTTACTACAGTGAAATCTACTGGGACTGATTAAACAGGAAATAACTACAATTACAATGACATTAATTAGTTTGTACATATAGCAGGAAAGAAAAAAAAAACTTGTGCATTATTACTCAGCCACTTACATGCAGATGTTCCATACTAACCATTTAACACAGTCTGTGTGACCCAAGTAGTGCCGCTGGGTTCTCTCCTCGTAGTTGAACAGTACCACCACTGAGGCTATGAAATACACGATCTCTCCGGTAGGAAGGAGGTAAACATTGGCTCGACAGTCTCTTCCACGATACCCATATCTATAATTTTTTTTTTAAGTCAAGGTTTTTATAATCACTGAATACCAGAAAAAAAAACCAAAAAATAACAACTTCGGGTTTTTTTCTTAAAGGATTCCTTGGGAGCTCTCATGTCAGCAAATGCTCTGTAAGTTTTTTCCCTCTGGAACTACAGCACAATTTCTCTAACACCATTTAAAAACAAAACAAAACAAACCCCATACAACTGGACTTGAGGAAACCAAATCCCTCAAAAAATGATGCTCACTGATGTTAAAAATAAGATATGGTAGAAGTAAAGCAAACACACTGTTGCAGTTTTGTAAAAATTTCCATGTGAAATTTCATTAGGTAAGAGCAGGACTCACTATTTTAGTTTAACATTTTTTACAGCAACAGAGCTGTGTATCAGTAGACTGGGCAGCAGAGTATTACTTTCATTTGGTCTTTTGAAACAATTCCTAATGCCCTACAGAAAAAGGCAAACTCCTGCACAGCAGCTGCCACTTTCAGGAAATATTTCTTTAGACTGTTTTAGAGTATTTTTAAAACAAACCAAACTCAAAAGGAACCTGCACAGTGAAAAATATTATATCCAAATCTACCCAAAATATACAAAAGGCATGTCTTCTGTAGGAATATGCATGGCTACTAATGTCATTCAGAAGTTTTACACACTGTGAACGAGCCTTGGTTGGCACTGCTCAAGCATTATTACAACTCGTTATTTCTTTGGAACAGGTGCAATTTTCTTCATCTACACTATTAATGTGGCTGTCTGACTATATTTCAGTTCCCTGGGTCAGCAGGTACAATTAACATAATAACTCAGACTTTAACAGCTACCCCTGTAGCACCAAAAATGTAATTTTCCTGTTATGTCCTGCACTTCAGAGAGCTTTCCACTTCATTGCCAACTAATACACCTGCAACAGCAAGGAAAATATGGGAAATATATTAAGTAACTTTAGCTAAAGGATTCCAGTTTTAGATCCTGGCTAATCAGGTAAATAAAAGGAAATCAAAGGCCCACATGGAGAAAGCTGGATGGATGAAGCTGGGCCTTTCTCATAAATGAAGGCAGGTACAGTAGCTCGTTTGGGAGTATTTAAAGTGGTATCGCCCAATCTGATAGCCTGGCCTCTATTCTTCATGGAAAAGGGCTACCTTTCTATTCAAAAATAGCACTGCACCCCCAAAAATGCCCCACTACACTTTACACACTACTTTCCTCTTTTGCAGTCCCACCAGATCACAGGGCTGCCATACCAGAAGCACACTTGCAAAATTAAACACATGCTGTAACTAAACAATGGTTCAGAGGGACACTGCATTCAGCTGTCAACTGAATCCCTTTGGAGTCTAAAAAACAACAGATTTATATCTTGCTGTCTTCCGTTTAGTACAGAAGAACACAATGGCTTCTCTGAAGCAGAGATTATTCACCGGCTTGCTAAGCAAACATTACCTAGAGAAATGGTGATACAACACAATGCTGAGGGCAGAAAAAAAGGATGCCTCTGTTTCTCCTCCATTGCTATTTACTTTCCCACTAGATTTTCCTCTTTCTTTGTCTTTTAAACACTGATGGAACAAAAAGAAACCTCAGAAGGGCCTTTTATAAAAAAAAACAAAACAAAACAAGCCAAAAAACTGAACTTTCAAAACCAATGACAAACCAATGAAAATATTTTTTCTATCCTGAAGCATGAAGAACACTATTTTAAATACCATCTGAGAGCAGAAAGGCAGATTTTGTTAATCTGCTATATACAATAGGGATTGTATTGATAAGGATTTAGTAAGACTGACATCTTTGAACATTCATCCTAGAAAAGTATTAATGATTTACACAAACATGTCTTTCCACAGCAAAAGTCTTCCATGCTTAGCCAAGCTAGAGCTAAAGATTTTGGCACCCACCATTGTGCTCTGACATTCATGAAGCTGCAAAAAAAAAAAAAAAACAAAAACTGATTACGTTTTCTCAGTCCATTCCTTTCCTTTATCCCTTCTACATAATAAAGTACCAAAGAGTGGCTGCATTTTCTAGAAGCAGAAGTGTTTTTACAAGCACATAAAGGAACAATCTGTTTTGTGGGACAATTTTTTTTGCTTTCTTAATTCTCCATCCCAGGCTATCTTGAGTAAAAACAAGAAGGTTTTTGCTCCAAAGCAGTTCTTTCCTTCTCCACATATGCAGAACAAAGAAGCAGATATATTAATACAATAATTGAGCATGCCTCTCTACAGGAAAAGGGGTGACAACTTCAATGCTGGATTTCCACTGAATTTCAATGTTAATCTTTCAGTGAAACTGATGATTTAATCAGGGAAATTGAGAGATAGCTGCCCTGATATTGTAAATATTTCTTGCTAATTAGAAAGACAGTTTTGTCACAAGATTCAATATGTTTAACAACCTAAAGTTTAAGGGTTTTTTTTGTCTGTTTGCTTATTTTAATTGGCTAAAAATAGCTACTGCCCTCATGAAAAGTGATCCACCGTACACCAGAATTCAACAGCATATTTACCACTATCTTCAATTATTCTTAGAAAGAAGAACACCACTGCTAAGTATAATCTCAAAAATGGAATCTGAAATACCCTCCTGAAACTGAGCTACTGTACACTGGGAGAAAGAATGTATAAAGTACCTGACAAAAGCTGCACTGACTGTGACCTCTGTAGCTACTAAATAAGCCAATTTTGCTATTACTGAGAATGTCAGATACACTTTAACCAGTTCTGAAGTGCAGTACCAAAGATTGCACTACAATGCAGGGATACTGAAACTAAATTATTAAATTTAAATGACATCATTCAAAAACCAGACACAGTCAAGAGCTCAGACTTCCCCATGAGCTGCTTTATCTTGCCAAGCAGCTTAGGCATTTCTTCAAATGACAGTAATCAGCAGGGCAGACAAAAGCCAACTTACCCTAGTTGAATCTACAGTACAAGGTATCAGTAGTTGAATATACCTACAATTCATACGAAAAGGAGGACCCCCTCCCCCCCAAACCAACCAACAAAAAACCACCCCAGGAATCTGTCTGTTGTTTCCTTGAAGTTGCTCATACTTGATCAGCATCTTCCAAATAATAACAAAGGAAAACACAATTATAAACAATCATCCAGAAGGCAGGAAAATTAAAGGAATTCAAAACAAAACTTGTAAATTGAACAATTCAACACTCAGTTGACCTTACAGGTGCAAAACACTGACAATACTAAAATACTCAGTGAATCATTCTCCCTATGCCTTTTTAAAAAGGTGTAGAGAGTTCAGTTTGCCATCCTATTTGCAAGCTACAGCTGGCTTGCAGATTTGTTCCCCTTGCTAAACCTGTGCATAAAGTAAAAGATCTGCTGCTGCTATGTGTTCCAAACTGAAGAGCAATTTTGCTCAAATTCACAGAGACCAATATTAAGCCCTCATAAATTTTACTGCTTTTTCCTCATTTTCTTCACCTTTGCATCCTAAAGATACCCTCCACTCAATAAATATACTGGTCTGATTTAGGATGACACTGCCTTAAATAGATTCCAAAGCATATGGACAGTCTGTTTAGACTAGATTCATTTCACTTTAATTAGACCTCAGCGGCACACTGGTTTAACCTGCACTTAAGGGTTCTTGGACATTAAATGTGTCCACACTGGGATTTGCACCTACTTAACTGAGGGTGTGATTTCATGATCAGTTTTCATCAGTCCAAACTGCTCAGTGATGCTAGAAAAGTAGAGCTGATGTTCCTCCAGTGTACCAGTTTCAGCTCTTGTCTCTTTGTGGGGCAAATCAAACTAAAGTATCAGTCCTGCTTGAAAGTTAACTTTGCAAAAAAAGATTATATTGAAGGCAGATCAGTGACTGACCCAATTCACTCCACAGTCTGAGTGCCAGCATCAGTAACCAAGAGCTGTGATGGCTGGCAAACTGGGTATCACAGCTTTACGAATCACGAATAAGAACTCTGTTTTCCTTCCAGTCAGACTTTTAATCCGAAACTCTCCTCCCAACATATGACAGTGTATCATCAACATTCCTAAAAAATCTTCCTACTTTCAGCAACATCAGAAGGATCAAACTCCAGATTATTGTAACAACTCAAGTGCTGCCAAGACATGCTATTGTACTGAAGTACTACGAAACTTACTTACACAATCACAACTTACTGGAAAAATCTGCAGGGATGGGGGTGTGACAGGAAGACACACATGTGGGCAAAAGCACATCTCTTAAAATGAATTTAATGTCTGATCTAATAAACTTGGAGAATTGTCATCAGCCACACACCTACTCAGTTCTTCAAATGACAAATTTACTTAGTGCATTTAATACAAACTAGTCTCCAAGAAATAAACCACTTCGCTTTGGAGTTGAAACACAGAAGCACTGTAAAGCATGGCTGCTTCTGCAATCCTCTCTCCATAGGTAAGGACAACAAACCCAGCATCTTCCACAGTTCTAAAACCTCCTAAAATGATCAGACATTGAAAACAACGTTTCTGAAGCAAAACCTACATTAATATAGTAGGAGGCAGAGGAGCACATTTTTGAAACTCTGTAACTCTCCAAAGACACCTTCTTTCACACTAAAAATAAATTAGTTAATAAATTTAAATTAGTCTGAACAGCAAAACAAAGAAAAGGTACAGTATTTCTGTACCTATGTAGTTTGCCATTTAAAACTGCACTGTATAGGAGCTACAAACCATTTCCATTGTTACACTAATGTGAACATTTTTCCTCACTTTTAAGTTTTACCTCTTAACAGAGAAGAAGGCAAAACTGGATTCTAAAAGGGAAAAACACAAGACAAGACAAAAAAGGGAACAACAAGTAGTTACTTATATTAAGGATACACCCACTCCAGTTTTAACTTTTCAGGAGGCAGCTCTGTCCTAATATCATCATAGTTTTCTACATCAGAAGGAATGAACATTGTGATTGGTCGGCCTCGCATGAACATCTTGATATATTCTCCCTCTGTTGAAACAAAAAGGCACATTAATCACATGGCAAGTTTACACAAGAAATAAGAACAAAAGAAACCAGCAATAAGCACAGAGATGCAAATCACATTTGTTATATAACAATTATTTTTGAAATGTGAGCTTGGTAAAGGCCCAGATTTAATTTTTTTTTTAAATAGAACACTAACACACACACACACACAGAATAAGCGTTAGTTGAATTTGTGATAGAATACACTGAGCGTGTAGCATTTTAAACATGCAAGTTAAATTATAAAGGCAGAATTCAAATTCAAATCTGCAATGGAATAAATAGTCACAGAATTACAGGATAGAGTATTTCAGGTGGAAAAGGACCTCAGAAGTTCTCTAAATTCAATCTCTGACTGGCCATGAGACCAGACTAGGGTTCTCAGGCCTTTGCCTAATCCAGATTTGAAAAACTCCTAGGATGGAGATGGCACCGCCCCTCCTGGCAGCCCCTCTGTCCCCAGACTATTCCTGCCAAGGACTCCTCTTTCCCACAAGTACAGGACTTTGTCCCTGCTCAATTTTGTGAGGTTCCAGCAGGTACATCTCTCCAGCACAGCCACTGGGCCCTTGGTATGCTGTCACTGCAAACCTGAGAGTGCACTGTGCTGCCTGCTTCAGGTCAGTGGTAGAGATGCTAAACAGGGCAGATCCAGGCCAGAATCCTGCAGACTCCACTCATCTCCTACTGGCAACCAGGTACCTTGTGACCCATTACCATCAACCCCCCGAGGACAACTATCCAAAGGGTTCCTTCCCCCACCTAGCTGCCCACCTTTCAAAACCAAACAGTGAAGCTAAGACACAAGGACACTGCAGGAAAAAGTGTCAAGAGCTTTGCTGAAGAATATAATCAAGAATTATGTATCACTACACACTAATATAGCAATCTGAGTTATTAAGCATTGTATCCTGAGGAATGGAAAGAATCAACAGCTCATAATGACTCCAGCTACAATAAATACTGCCTCTATCTGTGACAAAACATATGCATCTCTGTAGAGGCATCTGAGCACTGCACAAGCCTTTAGGAGTTCCTTTTCAAGCAAAGTGAAGTTTCCTTCCACCAAGGAAAATTAGTTTCATTTTGAAAAGCACTGATGACAAACAGCCACGTATTTCATTACCTTTGCATTAATGAAGTGGCAACTTTTTATCACTCTTCAACTCTCTAGTACTTAATATACATTGTTAATACAATTATTAATCAAAGTAATATAATATTCTGCTGTGAATGTGGAACACTGACACTTTTTTATCAGTGGGAATTTGAAAATCATAGCAGACACAGGGAACTCCAGAGTTTAAACCAAAATTTTAATAATTGAGTAGAACTGGAGTAGAAGAATAGCAGTAAATTAGCAATACAATATTAAGAAATCTCGAATTGCATCTGACACTAACAATATTAAGCTCTAAAGGTAAGATTTTAAACAATTAATTTTGTATTTCTTTAAGACGACAAACATGAGACACACTTTCCTAAAAATGCCCTGGGAATACTTGGAAATATTTCCCCAATTAAGTATAAGATTACTATTCAGACTGCATGATGGTGCAATCTATCTTTTGCATTCTCTAAAACATCTAAAATTGAAATTATGAGAAACTCAGACTTATTTCCACAGACTCACAACTTAAGAGCTCAAGTCAAACTTGGAGATCTGAAAAGACAACAGAAACCATGTAATTTTGGTGACATCAGAAGCAATGTAGTCTCCAAAATAGTCTCTTGCTTACAGAAACCTTTTTAGAAGACACAAAGATTCAGAAATACTCGAAGTTGTGAGCTAGACTAACCCTAAGCCAGGGTCTCTACCCTTCTCTGAATTTGAATATCCTTACTATATAGACTACAGAAACATATTCTGTCTTACTGCAGTCAGAAAAGAATGAGAGAAGGAAAACCTGTAACTATTTTCATCCACTACAGATATAAAGCAATTTTGTACAAAATTTGGAAATAATTCTTGATGCTCAGGCTAAACAAGACAGAAGTTCTAACAGCAATCACCTGACTACTGAAAAGAATGTGGTGAATATTCTAGGTTACTTAAAAGAAGCATTTCTGATCATAGAGAATTTTATAATTTTATTTACTTTTACAGTGTTGTGTGAATTTCCTCCTCAACTCTGAAAACACCAGAAAGCACTAGCTTTGAATACAGCAGTGATGATCTTAGCTCACAGCAATGATTTGAACAGCTTTGACACATAGGAAAAATCCATGGAGACCAAATCATATAATATAACCAGTAACTCCTAAGCTAGAAAGAACTATCCAGGAGCCTATGTGATTTTAACATCACTGCATTGCTCACACTTAACTAGATCAATGAAACCATGTACCTGAACAAAAGCTAGTTAGAAGTATTCTACTACATGCATGACATTTGCTGTGAAGATTTTGAAACACATATGGCTTAATTTGTCAAAAACTTTTGCTTTTCCTCTTAACACACTGTAGTTGGAGTTCTTCAGGATTAAGAGTTTTCACAATTCTTGTTTGTTTGATGAAGCAGACCATTATCAAATTTACAAAGTTCCCAGACCTAAAAATATGATTAGTCTGTTCAAGTCAATCTTCTGAAAACAAGAATTCTTTTTAATTTAATTTTGTCCTGCTTTTGATCCTGATAAAAATTTTACCCTGTGCTAGAGGCAACAGTCCAAATACAACTGAAAACTAATGCAAAAAAGACCCCACAGACTCAAGAAATTACTCCTGACCAGAAATCAGAATAATTGAGCAATTTAAAACTAACACATATATAAATATTTTTCTTATTTATGATACCAATACAAAGGAAGTTGAGCCATATTGGCCCAGTATGAAAGGAGCAAATATTGAAAAGAAGAAAAACAGTTGTCTTGCTTCTTTCCAAGAACAAACATGGGTCCTTTGAACAAAAACCCCGTGAGTCCCTCCACTGACAACAGTAGAAAAGCTGTCTCAGATAAAATAAAAAAGAACAAAGGAAATCACTTGTTGGTAGCTAATTAGAAACAACAGTTATTTCACCAAGTGTGCATTGCTTAATTGCATAGCTGAGAAAAACTAAAGATTGAAGCTGTCACTAGATTGACACAAATGTTTAGATAATTACTTCAAACTAGTACCATGTGTCACTTATCCACCAATATATTTTTTACAGTATGTATATTCAGAGATAAAATAACACTTGCCAAAATCAAGAGTAATGGAATAACAATGACCTTTCCATTAAAATGTGGCACCCACACTCATATAAATTAAAGCCTGAGGGTATTTACAAAAGACCGCTCATTGTTAAATCATAAATTCTTGATTTAACACTGAGCTTGACACTTCTGATTCCCTAAGATTAGTGCAAAATGACACTACAAATCTAGGATCAAATTTTTCATTGTTGCTTAGAGCACTGGAGACAAGCTGCAAGTGAAATTCTTAGGAATGGAGGCAGCTGCACCTGTCGGAACCTGCAGATGAGAGAGATGAAGAGTTCAAGAGGAATTCGGTCAAGTCTCTGACCAGACGAGGCTCTGCTAAAGCTCAGGGAAAAGAATATCTACAGGACAATCAGATACAAATTAGCTCTCAGAAGTTTCCCATAAAGAACTAGCTAGCTGCATTTACTCAAGATTACCTTTGAAGATACATATTTAACACACTTGTTACAAAGACATACCTGTCTTTTCTCTCCTCTGTCCAGCTGCGGAACAGGGGAGGGGTGCACGAGTGGCTGTTCATGGGTGCCTGGCATTTGGCCAGCCTCAAACTAGGACAATACCCTAAGTAAAACTTGATTAAGCCTCTCCCTAAAGAAGACAAAGGATTAGGAAAAAATAGACAACCCACTGAAAGATTTTTTGTCTAACACTGTGAATTTCCTTTTGTTAGAATAACCTGTAGAACAGATATAACATTAATGTAAAAATCTTCTGAAATACTGGAGAGGATGGCAGCATATCAACACCACCATTCTCAAACCGCAATTAATTGCCTGAGGCCAAATTCTTGTGATTTAATGATACTATACTTTCTCAATTGAATGACCAAGAGCATTAGACTATGTTTCTTTCCTGCAGTCTTACTATTTTCCAGTACAAAGCAGCATGTCTAGACATTTTTTTCCTTCTTTTAGAAAAAAAAGAGCCTTGGTCATGTCATGGCAGATACATATGTAAGGGACTACAAGGGAGAAAAAGTGAAAAGTTCAAAAGAGTGGGTTAAAATCACCAAACCCCAACCAATGAAAAATCCTTGACAATTCTGGTATCTACTAGCCTGCAAACACTAGCTATGAAAGTAAAAATTCTCTGCTCCATATACAGAGATGTTCAGACCCTTCTACCCACTGTTCAGAAGCTCCTGGGGGAGGCGGGTAGGGGGTGGTGTGTGTGGCAAGGGACAGGATTACACACCTTTTTAATCTGCAACTGCAGACATCCAACAAATCCTTTCAAATATGGATCAAACTAATTGAAAAGTACAGTTGAAATTCTGCAGGTAGCACACCCAGGTGCCATGAATTAGCCACCCCACAGAAAGTAACAGCTCAGGCTCAGAGTTGCCACAAAAGGTAGCATCAAGTGGCTGCAGCACCCTGGCTTCAGGGGCCAGTTCTTCCCTGGGAACAGCTGTAGCTGCTTTTGTGCAGCTTTGAGCTCAAATTCGCAGCCCTTGCCAAACTCTGCTTGGCTCCACAACAATTCACCTCTGGAGTCTCAACGAGCTCTTTGCACAAGTGCCAGGGAACACAGGATCAGCACTCCCAATTTATGCTCCCAGGATTGGCTCAGACTCATTAGACTCATGTAGCAGCCCTCTGGGTGTGCTGGGCTTAAGCAGACTCCATGCAGGCCTTGGCTCTCCATGGGATATCCAGAGGTTTGGGGAAATTATTAACTCAGCCCCAAAGATGCAGAAACATTCATCTGACTAAAATGTGGCCCCAGTCAGCTGAAGTGACACAAAACACTGCTCAGGAGAGACACAAAGAGAGAAGCCAGGACATGGCAACAGCCTGTATAAAGGTGGGCTTGAGCCCTGTTCAGGCACGTGGCTTTGCAAATTAATGTAATGAGCTAGAGGAACATCATGGCTTGGCTCAGCTCAGCCTAGTCCAGCCTGATAGATACCCAACATACCCCTCCCCCCCACTGCCCTCTCTCTGCTTGCATCTCCCGTTTTTATTCTGCAGGAATGCTGCAGCACTCCTTTTGGAGAGCAGAGCCTCTGCTGACACCGGGGTATACGCAAACACACACTGCTGATTTCAGAAGAGCATCCAAAAACCTCTTTCTCCTAGTAGCTGGGAACCTCTCAACTTCTAGGTGACAATATCCCACAGGCAGGCTGTTTTCTTTGTGTGTGTGCAGTATGGCTGCTCACTTCAGCACAGATCTGCCCATCTGCTGTCAGAAAGTGCATCAGGTGAGCATGAAAACAGCAATCCTCCCAGTCTCTATATTCTGAAAAAATCAAAACATCCAGCTATTTAACTCTCTTTTTGCATAATAAGGTTTTACTTTGTCTAGCCTAAGGCAACAATACCACCACAAAATTTACCTTTTACAATTGTGGGTGCATGCAGTATTAGAGGAGAACCTATCAGGGTTTTAATGCATTAACATTTTCCACAAGGCCTTCATCTCCATTAGAATTACCTGTGATACAGCCTGGGATTGCATTTGTGTTTTCATAATACGTGAGTGGTTCAATCTTTGTATGACTAAGTGGCTTGTTAAAGCTCTTTTCCCTACCATTTAATTCTGCCAGACAACCTGTTTATAGCCAGAACATTGCTAGCAACCCCTGTATGTGTGATCTTTCATCATGAATATTTTGTTTTATACTATTCTAGGCCTCGGGAACATCCAGGCCTTACTGTACTAAAATCTCAGCTTCCAACTCTATCAGGTTGGCCTCTCAGCTTCATGTCATCAGTGAAATTTCTACTTTCCTGTGTTAAGTTCATTAGTGTAAACACTAAGCCAAATAGGTCCCAGCAGGCTGGAAGCAGATGTTAGCAACCAAAGTATCTACTGCATGTTCTCTGAAAGTTTACAGCCTGACAGAGAAGAAGGGAATAAATTATGTTGGTGAAACAGGGTGCTGCTATTGAGAGGAAACTTCAGAAGCCTGGCTGATCTGCATGGAAACAAGTGCATCTACTCTGACAGTCACTGTAAGCCAACATAGTTACCATGCATGCAAGGAGCCTGCTGATAAGGCAGGCAACACTGAGAATCCAGGGCTAAAACCAGGGGCAAATAAAAAATTGTAGACAAATAGTGGACTGGCTGAAAGTCTTCTGCAAAGCTTTCTTGTACCAAGAGCAGATTCCCGTTAACATAAATAAGCTTTTAATCAGGCCTTATAAACAAAAAGATCAATAAAAAAGAAAAGCAGCAAAAAAGTAACAGTTAAATTCAACTCCCAGTCACGTCTAGTAATTCACCTTTGGAAGAACGTTTAAAACCCAGCAATTCAGGAAAAGCAAGCTGGAAGGTAAGGCCAATGAAAAACCCTGCAGGTGATAGCAGAGAGCAAAGATGGAGCAATCCAAATCATCTGAAAGGCTGAAATTAGTGCTTCCATGAAGTCAGTACAGAAAGACTAATGCAACAGCACTTAAGCAATTTATTAATTTCTGTGACTCATATTCTTAGAGGAATATGGAAGGTTTGCAAAGGAAAATAATAAAAATAATAGGAACTGAAAGAAGGAGAAAAAAATCAAATAGGTCTTTGTAGATTAACTCAGAAGTATCTACAGCGAAAAGCAATTCAGAAGACATAAAAATTACTTCTTAGATACTTCAGAAATTTGAAGACAGCAACACTACAAAATCAAAATCCTCCTATTTTCCAAAAACATGCCTCAGATAGAAATTGGCAAGTAGTTTCATAGAAGCATGTGAGAAACCTTCATCCTCAATTAGTGCTTTCTTAACAAAACTGGACAAAGTATTAGATGAATGTATTTTAAACTACACTGTTCCTCATTAGAAAAGACATTGAGCAAGTCTGTGTGGTAATTAACTGCTCTTCAGCTAGCAAGTGCATGCATAATGGGATGTCTAATGAACATACAGAGTACTTATTAGTGAATAAGTATCAAAATTATCCAGTCTTCTACATGATTTTAAGTTTAATTCCAACGGAATCATTACAGCAATTCTGCTAATTATTAGTGACTATTTTTTAGTAGATCCCACCCCATCTAGTTTGAAAGATCAACATGGGCCGAAGCATGTCCTATTTGTGTGTAGCATCACCCTACAGTGATTTACAAGCAAATGAAAAACGCCAAAAGACTCCCGCTAGTTTGGCCAAGCAGAACGTTCTAGTAATACACAATAAACTACCACATCCAGAGTACATTTATTAATCTGTCTTCACATTCTAGTTGCTTGACCAGTGAAGTTATGCTTTTTAATGCTACAAATAGCTTCTTTCCCACAAGCCTCCTGCTTTCAGGCCTGTGTCCAAGAACTCTGCAGGACCACTAACCTGAGGGAAAAAAGCTTAGAAGCCTGTTTCTAATTTAAACCAGTGCTAACAGCACAAAGATGAATAACCAAATTCAGCCACCATGCCCAGATCATTACATTCTAACTTACAGTGGAACTAAAATGTGGCTGCAGGTCTGCCATCTCTCACCCCAAGATATTATGTGCCAATGCTTGCTGAACCTGACAAACAGACATGCACTGTTGTTACTGAGCCCTGGTAGAAAGCCAACCAAACAGATGAAAAAAACAGATGAGACAAGATACTTGCCTTGATTTGGAATGATTTTACAGCTTTGCTTTGAAATTTTTTAACAAATCTTTGGCTATTAATTTTACATAATCTGAAAGTAAACCTTGCTTTTTCACATATGGGGTGACATTAAGAATCTAGGTATTAACAACAGTTACACTGAAATAATTGTAGTTTAATATTAAAATCTAGCTTTTTATAAAAAAAAAAAGGAATCAAAAAGGAATACTGGACAAAAACAAGTTCAATAAGACTGCATCTAAATGCTTCCTGCTTAAATAATAAAATCCTGACTTCACCAAGAATTAACGTTAAAGACTCCCAAATACAAAAATTTGGTTTTTTTGACAGTGTTGATGATTTTTAATAATATGCACTGTGCCTGAATGAGAACAAGCAGCCCAATAATGATACACTGGGTGTCCATTTGCCCTCAGGTACATGAGCACTTCAATAACCATCTGATACAAAACCTCTGATGAAAAAAAGATCTGAGGTAGTCACAGAATTTTGCACTCTCAGCAGACAGGACACATTGTCAGCAGGGTAAATTTTTTCCATTGTGTGCTTCATGACTGCTCTGTCTGTGAAGCTAGAACTATAGCACAGTTAAACCAACAGAAGAAAAAGTACTGGAAACTAATAAAGCACAATCTAAAAAAAAAAACCAAAACCAAACTTGGGAATGCAGTGAATGTTTTTCATTAATTCTTTCACATATGGTTCTTATTGCCATCCAAAAAGTTTAAGTGTCTCTTATTACTTTATAATAAGTGAACAAGTGATTCATATATGGAGCTGCTATCACTGAAAACCAAACTCAGGCATACAATCTCAGTGAAATAAATTACCTTTTATCGTAAAACAAGCCAAGTCTTTAACTTCAAGGTATAAAAATACGAATGCCTTATGATTAATACTTTAAAAATGTTTCTGCTGAAGTGAGAAGCAAGATGGCTTTTATAGGCAATTATAAACACCTGCTGGTAAAGAATTTAAAATAACAACTTTAGTTAGGGTCCTTTTAAGGTTGTACTAAGCACCTGTTCATTTCACCCACAGCTTTATTGGATTTTCAGAGAAGTTTAGTACTGGATTTTATTGTAAAAAGGCTGGCATGGTTTACAAGGACAAACAAACAAACTGAATATATTTCCTCTGCTTCAGCACATACCCAGAAGCATAAAGCTCAGGACTAACCTTAACATGAAGTATAGGCACTTCAACACAAGTAGGAGTGAGAAGGGCACTGAGGGAACAGGACTGGGTGCTGAGAAGGTACCTGATGAGCAGCGTAACACACGGGGCCTCAGCAGGGAGCTAAACAGAGGAAAATCAAGTGGCTGCCCACAAGGCAGCTGCAGGCTGTGCCTCCCCATGCTGCTGCTGCTGCTGGCAGGAGAAGAGAATTGCCTATGTCTTGCTGACATTTACATGCAACACTCTCTGGGGGACTCCATATCAAACCAAAGCCAATTCAACACCACAGCTAATGCCTTTCACGGCTGAAGCTCATCTAAGACACTCACCTGCTCCCCAAGTCTTTCACTTTAATAGCTACTACATACCACCAACAGAAATCACAATGAATCTACAAAGACTATTACAAGACAGATATTACCTCAGTGACTTCTGCTGCTAGAAAAATTAGATTCTAAGAACTAAACTTGTGAAAACGTATTTATCTATATTTTGAGGTACTGTACTATACCAACATTTTTAAAGCTGTTTCTTTAATAGCTGAATCAAAAAAGGAAACAAAGTGATTCCAAGACGTTCAAAGCAACATAAAATTGTCATCTTCCATCCCATTATCCCATGCAAACACCTTCTGCTATGATAATTTGCAATTTCACAGTGATTCCAAGCCTATTTTACGTGTGTATAAAGACACTGAAGCATTTTTAACGTAGATTTGCTTTGAAGCTTGACAGTTTGCACACCAGCAGTCTTCCCAAGAGCCTCCTTCACAGAATTTCTAAGTCTAGGAAGCACATGGATGCAATCCTTATGGGAGGTGAGTGCCAGGGGCATACACAATGTTTTATACACAGCCTAGTGAAATGAGCAGCTCAGGGAAGCTGCTGTAACTTAATTAACACCGTGCTAGAGACGGCTTGCCCTTAGAGGCAAAGGCTGGCAAGCTACAAAGGAGTGTTAAAGAAGCTACAATTTTTCGTGCCTTTGGGGTGCAGAGCAGGAAGGTTCTGTGCAAGCACCATGAGCAAGGGTAACTCTTCATCCCCCCTGTCCAAGACAACACTGTCCCAGCTCCACAGGATTTACTTCAGAAACCTTATGTTAACCATCTGTGCAACTCTTGGGTAAAGGTGCCAACTGGAAATTAGTTTACCTATGTGGCAACTATCAAGCTGTTCTGCCACTAAACAGGCTAAAGCCACCTGCCCTGACAGAGAATTGATTAATTCTTGCTAAGCTTATACTGGCAAGGATGGGTGAACCCTCTGCAGTAACTTACATGTGGTTATTTCTGTAGCAGTAAACACAACATAAAAGCTAACACAGTCTCAGACACACATACACACAGACATACTAAAACCTGTCAAAAACCACTCAGTGGTCCATATAAAAAAAATAAATCTTTGAATCCCGCTAACTGCATCCATGTTAGAGGCAGAATTATGTTCTGTCACTGTATGTGTTTAAAGTGGAGCATTTTCTATGACAAGACTTTCCCTCCACCTTCCATATATGTGGGGCTCTGTTATCTGCATCATGTTTCTCTTTCATTCCAGTTAGGCTCAGAACAGGCTGTGGCCTCATACACTTGGAAGGTGCCCATTCATCACATCCTCTGCACAGGAACACAATAGATAGCAGGGAACACATTGAGACCACAGAAGTTACAGCTGCCAGGATGAGGGAACTTTAGGATGCTTCATTCTTGGCAGAACATGTAGAGTTGTAGAAGCACATTGTAAAAAAAAAATAATTAGTACTGAAGGTATTTTAGCTATACGTATCTCGGCTTTGTGAAAAGCTGGTTTTAGTAGAAAAGGTATTTTTAATAGAACAGTTTTATTCAAAAACTTGCAAAGCTGAATTGCAGCTGCTCTGGCCACTACTGATTAGCTTTCCTTTTACAGTAACCATTGCTGCACATATGTACTGTTCCACAGCTGGTGAGAAACACCACATCTTCATACTTGATACTTATGCATTCTCTTTCACACATTTTGTCTCTGAAGGATGCTTTTAGTAAGCATCAATTCAGAATGTTTTTATACCTGTAATGTCTCTATGAACTAGAGAAAGATAAAGCAATTGGATATAAGTTGATTTTGCTTTCATTCCAACAATTTGTATATTAGCTTTCAAAATGTCTGAGGGGTTCTTTTTCCTTTTTTGAAGGAGACCAAAAGCAATCAAACTCTGAATAACATAAATTTGCTGACAGCACAGAATCTGAAGACAACAGAGTTGTTAATTATCAGCAAAAAAGCTTGAGACAAAACCTCCGTACATAGATATGTTGTGTACAGCATGCACTTGGGTTACATGCTTTAGTTTTGAAACTGCATGCTTCAGTACAGTTTGCAGGACATCAAAGCAGAGTAGTTTTGCAACACCAGAAGTGAATTTCTTTTGTTGTTACATCCCACCATGTTCAGATAGATGGCTCTTTTTCCTCACTGAACAAGCCAGCAGCAGCAGGTAGCCCCAGAATGCAAGATTCATTGGTGCACAGACATACGCTTTAGAAGAGACTCATTTTTTATTTCAGGAGACTATATTAAAACCTTCAGTCTCTTGTCTAATCAGCATTTATACTGTAATATTGGCAGGACAGAAAGCTGAGATAAAAAAAATCTTTTAGTTGGCAGTTCTTAATACTCTGGTATCTTAGGCAACAATGCAAGACTTCTACTTGAACACATATTCCTCTCCGAGGAAATGATGTGTGTCGTAATTTATTTTAACTCTCCCCAAATAATCCCCATATAGAACGCAATGTGCATATGCACATAAATTTCCACAAGAGAGTTGAAATATTAAGCTGACATGCACTGATGCTCTTTGATGGTGAAAAGCCAAATAAAAGATTCGTGAGAGTGCTAAATTATAAGGAAGCGACCAAAGGGCATAGCTTAATTCTTACCTTGGCTGTTTTTTTCACGAGTTGACATTTTTGCTGGTTATGGGACAGAAATAAAATATCTTAAAACTATTTTTAAAGTCTCACTCACACCTGCTTGGATGAAGACTGGCACACAGGTCAAAACTTTAGATTTTTGTTTTCATAACTTCTATGCACATACACACAGAGAAAATAATAATAAAAAAAGGTTTTTGTTTCTTTAAAGTAAATCAAATCCTCCCACCACCCACCCACCAAAAATTTCTGTACTTCCTGAAGATCCAACCTGATGAGGTATTTCTCCACAATTTCAAAGATTCATATGCAAGTCTGGAATAACTTTAGGCCAAATTAATTCTTGTAGTTGATTAATGCTACTTTACCTCTAAACCCTTGTTTCATAAGCATATGTCCCAATGTATTAATTTACAGGAAATACTATTCAGTCAAAACCAAATATTTACAACTTCACTTAGTATTTAAAAATAAATGTTTTTATTTACCTTGGCTGACAATGACATCTTTGTGCCTGGGGAAAAATTCAAAATAATATAATTAATAATATGCAAAATGCTTATCAAGTCAATACCATCTACTTTTTACCCATTGTTGCATTTGGCAATCTCATCAGATTCTGTGTACAGAGCAACTGTAGCATAGGATGCTAAACAACTAATCTTGACCACTGTAGTGCATTTTTACCTACTTATTATTCTATGCAGTTCACCGCATCTTTCAAGTAACTTAAGGCCCTTGGCTCTATGGCAAGGGTTTCTAAGAATTACTCTGATAATTACAAAATACAAAAAAGCTTTAATAAATAAATTAAGGAGGGCATGTTTCTTGAGCACAGAAAATTCCATTTTGAGAGTGAGAAGTTGTAATAACTGAATGTTTTAAGCTGCCAAACATCCTCAGGCCTGCATACAAAGCATTTAACACCTGTCAAAATAAGCTGTCAGCATACAACACCACAAATTTTTCTAGGAATTAACTCTATTGGACACATGGATTAAATGTAAGCAAGTTCCAGTTTCATTTAAACCAGATCTCTGCAGCATTACTGGATATGCAAGAAAGTCTTCAACAAAGTGTAGCTGGAAACACCTCTCCATAACAGAGCCAAAAACAAATTATTCACGAAAAAACTCAGTAATGTTTTTGTGAAGAGGGAAGAAGTATTAATTTCCAGCATCAGATCTACTTAACAGAGTAACACTCCTTGATGGGAGAAAGTATTGCATAAAACACCCTCTTGAATTCATTTGAAATTCAGCAGAAAGGTATGAGTGGCATCCAGTATTTTTAGCTGGATGGACGTCAAATTTTTGTAACAGTGACAAAGGGTCAAGCCTATGCATGAGGAAAGTCATCTCTGGCTATTGGTAGAATCACCCTTTACCACACTGCCAAGGGAAAAATTTAAAGTGGATTCCCAGTCTTGCCTGAAAAACACTGAATGATGGGCTGCTGTGGGAACCCTCTCACTTCTTACAGCTTTACCAGACTGATTTACAGCTCAGTGCTGACTTAAAGACTGAGCTGCGTAAACGAAGTTCATATCCTGGGCTGATAGTGCAGAGCATATGTAAAACATTTCTGTCCTGGGGCCCACATGAGGGGCTGACTTCTATTCCCTCGCATAGGACTCGCATAACTTCAAGCAGATGAGGCCAATGTTTCTTAATTGGGAACAATAAATGCAATATAACAATATGCCTTTGCACAATACCAACCAGTTCTTACAGAAATCTGGCACACAGGATGCAAGAAGCGTCAATGTGTGTTCTTGTATGCAAATATTCCCTTTATTATAAACCTGAGCATAAGAACGAGGTACACAAACAATAAAACACCCAATCTTCAATCAGGTGGATGGTCTACAATTGATAATGGTTGGAGCTTTGTTTTTTTGATAAATATAGTTAAGATACAACAGCTTCAAGTTAAGAACAGACCATTTTCTCTAACAGTGATTGAAACTAATCTTTTCTTGCCCACACTTTTGTTCGATACCTGGCTTTTTATCTACATTAGAGATTGTAGGAGGTGTCTCAGAAATAAAAAGAACCATAGAAAAATGAAATAAAATACCTCTCTTTTGACCATGTCTGAACCAATATTTAGCGTCAATATAAGGAAATTTATTTTTTAATTTTAGTAAATTTGAAATATATTTCACATTGTGAAAGGTATTTTAGCAGCATAGCAAAAACCCCAGCAAAAAAATCAAAGCCAAGGGTTTTGTCATTCCAAAATATTATCCAGCAGTACCCTGCTGTAATCTAAATTGCCAAAGGGCTTTTAAATTCCAATAGTGAAAACCAATTATAAAAGGAAAGGAAATACTTGCGAAATATGTAATGCATAATCCCCTCACACACAGCACTTCACTGCTCTGCAGAACTCTTCAGGCTAAGCACAAAGCTTTTAGTAAATGTGCCGATATCCACACCCAAGGTTAGTTTGTTTTTGTTTTTTCCATTCCTAGGAAAGAAGGAATGTACTTGCACCACTCTTGACTATGCATTTGACAGTCTTCTATGCAAGCTAAGAAGAGCACTACAGACATAATTCCAAAAAGACTTGGCAAGGTCTGAAAGGTCTGAAGTGCTTTATTTGTCAGAGTGGGAGGGGTTTTCAGGTAGTTCTGCCTTGGACCAGTTAAGGGCTATTTGAATGACGATTAATGAGCAGATCTAGGACTCTGCAGACAACACCAAACTGGAAGAAGCTGCCAGCACACTGGGGGGATATTGGCAAATAGTAGATGGGTCAGTCAAAAAATCAACACAACAACTTCAGCAAAATTTCAACAAAGTCAAAAAGAGAAATTAAGTGCGTGACTGCAAAGTGGGAAGCCCAACTGGCAGAGAGTACTGAGGACAAGAGTGGGTCACAATAGGGGTCAACAATGTGGAGTTAAAACAAAAACCAAACTCTTGTCCCTGTGCTGACAGGAGCAGGAGTAACTACTCTGTGCTATTCATCCCCAGTGAGGCCTTCAGTGGAGACCACAAACTGTGAAAACCTACTAATGAAGAGGATGAGAGGAGTTGTCAGCTACAGCACATCACCTACTGAAGGTGACACTGAAAAGAAGATCCCTGCCTATTGTCTAGAGCCTGCAATCAGAAACCTGCTAAACAGTTAAATTGAGAGGCCTACCTGAAATCATAAATGTATATTCCTACTATTACAGTCTACTTTGGACACACACATACTATGTGAAATCCAGTAAACTGATTCCAAGGAAATACACTTGCATTTTCAAATCAGCTTTAATTAGGGAAAAAAAACAGTTGGAAGTTTCACATCAGTGGCATTAAGCCACAGATCTCATTGTTCTGATAATTCAAATATTAAAATATATTTACACAAAAAGTATTTTATAATTATCTTAATATTCCACAGGCACCTGGAGAACCACACTGGTAGGTTATGCAAGTACTCACAGTACATACAATGATGCAAATGGTCCTAGCATATACACAAGCAAATTCACAAGAATTGTGTGAATTCATAATATTTTGACTCTAAAGTTGATTTTATGTACCAAACCAATACATACTTGTCTGCATTCTTTGCCACTTTTGATATTAATTTAGATGTTGACGCTACTCTCATCAGCTTATTACGACTGTCATCTGAACTCTCCCAAGCACTGTGAGGTTTTTCAACAGTCAAGGATTTCTTTATGCTAGAAGAAACAAAAAAATATTTTTCAATGACAAGATCATAAATAGAACAATAACTGGAATTCGTATGCAATGGACAGATCAAGCAGCAGGAGACAAAAGCAGAGCTAGGTCTTCCTTCAAGCTGCAGCATGAAACAGGAAAAAAAGATTAGTCAAAAAGTTCTAACTGGATGAATGAAAACAATTGAGCAAGACAGTTGCCACATGTTTTATCTATTCTTTTCAATTTCCAAATGCTCTTACATAAAGACTTGAACAAAATAACAATATAGTTCATTACTAAATTAGTAACAAATTACAATAGTAGAAAAAATGAGGCTAAGTATATAAGCCTTGAAGAACAAACTGTATTTTAAAAATCAATTAAGTAGATAATGTAATTTTTTTCCCTGATTAACTGTTCACCAGCTTTAGCACATTGATTTCTGAGGCAGAACAGTTCTATCAGATTACAGTTTCATATGGAAGCTTTGCAGTTAGAACATACTAAATCACATTAATGGCTTTAATATTTTTGAAACAAATGTCTTTAAACCTCTTGCATGAATAAGACAAGCTAGGTTTGGCCTGACACTACAGACAATTAAATCTTGATGTAATTTTTCAGCAATCTTACTGTAGCCAATTTACACTAATGGGAACTTGCAAATTATTTGGTCACTGTTTCAGTAATTTCACATATGCCTTAATCACGAAATACATGTTCAAAAAGTCATCTAGCCCAAATTATTCCTCAACCAGCTGATTTAGAGTTTGCACATGTCCTGCTAATAGTATCACACTTCATCCTGTCAGAAATGCTTTTTGCAGGAGTTAAGTCCTGAAATGCAACCTTAGAAATGGCAAGCTCCTTCCACAGCACCTCAAGAGCCTCAAAGGTCCTGTGATAAACAAGTTAATCAAATCAAGTTAAACCCTTATGAGACTAAAAAAGGCATTTATGTTTTCCCCACACTGCAAAAGATTAGTAAGCAAGACTTCAGACATTTTTACAGTGAGATACCAGGCAAGAGAATAACAGGCCGCAAGTTCAGCTTCAGACAACTTACAGGTTTGTGCAAGACATGGAGACAGAGCCTTTATGGAGTGTTATAACATGCATCAGTCAAGTGGAAGTTTGAATATTTATTAGAGCTGTGAATTCAAGCAATGCAAGACAACAATCTTGTGAACTACAGTAAATTTCAGAATAATAAATTTCATTTTCATTTTGTTTCAAAATGCCAAAGAGCAAAAGCAAACTTGACACCTTCCAAAAGAGTAAGGTGAAAATGAATTTAAAAAAGGGAAAAAGGAACCATGCCAAGTGATCTGCATAGTCTTGAAACTCAGAATAAACGACCCAAATCTTAAAATCCATTTTCTTGACTTCAAAAAGCCATCTAATATCCCTAAAGAGTGTCTTTTTCTTTCTGTGCCCAATTCCCACTAAAAGGAGTGGGAACTTAGACACGATCCTTCTGCATTTACTCAAGTCAAGCAGTTCTATGATCTGGGTGTAAAATCAGGAGTTCACTCATGTAAAGGATCAGAATAAAAGTGAACCATCCTGCAACCTAGCAGAATTTAAAAAGGAAGGGTCATGAAATAAGAAACAACAAAAATATAAACTGCAGTCACTTTATAGAATAATTTGAGAGTAAAAATTTCTGAACCAAGGGTTGCAATGATACTAGTATTTACAAAATATTGTAAGATGTAAGAAATGTAAGAAATGACCATGTGGACAATACACTCCATAATTCAGCTATGTCAGACAAAATCTATGAAGTGCATTTGAGAAGGATCAAGACAGTTATCATTAAGTACTTTAGAATCATGGCTGATTAGAGGTAATCTACTGTATTAGGATTTCAATCAGAGAACAAAAAACCTTTGCAATCTTAAAAATGTATTCAAAGAAAAAAATGAATTTTTATGTATTTGCTCTGCTGCAATGCATATTGAATGCATGTCCTTTAGCAGAGAAAGTATCAAACCTTAACTTGATCATGAGATTAGAACTATTTCACATGACTTGTTGTCAAATATGAACTCAGTATCATTACAATAATTTTCTAGTTCTGTATTGTGGTACTGTGAAAACCTTTTAGCTGCAGCAGAACTCTTGCTTTCTGGAGTTTGCCTGTGTGTTTGGAGAGTCTGTGAGGAGGGCTGGGGAGAAGGTGATGCTTGAGTTTGTGCACTTTGATCAATAGAATGAGAGTCCTCTTTTTTTTCTTTTTGTCCTGGAGGTTTTTCCTTCTTTTTTTCTGTACCGCTGTAAAATAAAGTGTAACATAAGGGGGGAAAAAGAGAACAAGCAAATAAATTAGCAAGGTGGGAGAAAAAGTCCTCTGTGAAAAGATGGGAGAAACATTTAGCAACTTATTATAAACAATCACTGAAAGAACACTTCAATTATTTACTCAATCTTTTCATGTTAGCATTTTGCTGAAATAAGATTTATTCACTCACTCCAAAAACCCAAAACCAGTGAGGGAGGCATGGAATACTATTTACATATTTTAGTTGTACTACATTTACTCTGATTTTAAAATGAAGACAACTTTGATTTGAGTATGTCCTTCATTCACGGGTGCTCCTACAGCGTTCAAAGCTGACACAAATTGATGCACCACAAGTCTGCCATCCCTCAGGAAAAAAAACACCCTGTGGTTCAGAGTTCACTGACCACCTTGTCATGCTGCCAGCCAAGGCTCAGTGCAAGTGAAAGGCAGGACTGTGACTTGTGCTGTCTCCCATTAGCATCAACCCACCATGAAGCTGTACCTCTCCCCCTGTCTTTGTGGACACACGTGCTACCACTTATCTGTGAGCCACCACCAAAATTCTACAATGCTGGTACTGGTCCCTGGGCTCTCCCTGGCTGCACCACGGTTCAGAGGAAATCATCCCTGAAAACTCATGGCTGTTTTCATCTGTAGTTGACTAACATCAGATTGTCTCACCACTTCCTTAATGTCAACTTCCTTCAGTCAATGACAGCTAAGAACATATCTTTATTTTCACAGTGATATATTTATTAGGTTACTATTTGAAACAGATTTAAATACAACCTTAAAGCAAACCAAAGGTTTGCTCAGTAAACAGAAAGATTAATTAAAAGGCTCTTCTATAAAGTTACATACTTCATAATATACTGAATCACACAAACAATACCAGGACCTGAAAGAGAAGAGTACTCTCCAGTACATGACCTATTTTTTTTCTAAGGTAAAAAAATTAAATCTTCCAAGACAGATTTCTCAGTGAACAAATAATGCAAGACACAAACACCAGCTAAAAATATAATAGAAAGATTTTTCTCTTAGGGTAAAGTAACCTGTAAATTAAAAAAGAGGATCTTTCTGAACAGGAGAATCCAGATTTCTGTTCCCTCACACCAATTTCTCCCCGCCTCAATCCTTGATTATTTGCACTTCCATTTAGCCTTTCCCAAAACAGTGAAAACAGTAAAGCAACATCCAAAATAAATTAATAAAAATGAGCCACCAATGTTAACATATCATTCATGACAATATATTTTTGTTTCTTTTGTTATTTCAATTAAAATGTATCATCTGTCACCGAGACAAAGCCCCCAATACTTACATGAGGTCAACTGCTTTCAGAGAAGAAAGGCATTGATAAACAGGTCAAAACATGACTATAAAACTTAGACATCTGGAAGGAACACTCAGGATTTCTACTGTAAAACATACTTACTAGTTTAAAATGTCAATATAATCCATCAGAGTGACATGCTCTTTTCAAAAAAAACAGACGAAAACAAAACAAAGAGCTTTCACATTTCTTGAGGGCATATATGTGATCACAGAGAACAAAGCTTGGAGAACTGTGGGGTTTTGATTAATAATTTATAGCCAAAAGTCCTTAATTAACTAGTAGCATAGAAATTTATTCTTATTTTTTAATCAGAAGACTTAGCTTGAATTGCTAGATGCAAAGCACACTACATATAAACTTTTTGCACTCTGTTGCAAGTATAGTGAAATAAATTCTTGGATTCTCTTTTCAATTCTTGGATTTCTCTTTTTCTCTGAAGAAAACAAGTCTCTCTATTTCTACTATGACAGGTATACTCAGACCTCTGCATTCACTATCTTATAAATGCAGGATTTCTCACAACAAATACAATCTATTAGAACAGGATTTTTTATGGCTTTGTGTTACTTTATCTTTTTAACAAAATCAGACTTCAGAAGACATGCTTCCAATTTTCCTTTTCCCTCTACTTGGGGATTTCAAATCCAGTCTAATAATGGTAAAAGAGATAAGGGAAGTAGGAAGAGAGGGAACACAACAACGTAACGACTTCCACAAGTGCACCTCGAAAGGCTACAAAGAATGGTCCTACTTGCTCAGAACAATGACTCACTTGGCATCATCTGTCTCTGATGGCAGCATAGAAGACTTCTCCAGTGAGGCCCTTTCACCACACTTTTTGTAATGTCCTGTTTACAATGACACACCAGCAATCCTGCAATTCATCTCAGCATTCCCTCCGCAAGCTCAGGTGAATGCCACCTGCTGATAGCAGCATATAACCTAATTTATCAATTCAGTTTCATATTTTCTGTGTTCCTATCCAAACTCGTTTAGCTCATCTGATCTGTCTCCAAGAAACCACAGGTTCATTGTGGGAATCTCTTCACTGAACTTGTCAGCTGTGGACTATTCATTTCCCTTCTTTGCCATTAGGTTCACTCCTCAACTTTTTTGTTGGATCATGAGAATCACTGGACCATTCTGGTTTCACTCTGGGTTGCAGCACAAGGTGTGCCTTGGATCTCAACAAAGTGCTTTTATCTACCACCAGGATCCGAGTGGGCTTTTTTTTTCGACTGCCATTTTAATTTGAAAGGAAATCACGTAGATATGTGGCAGTCTGAGTACTGAATATCTTTGTTCTGAATATATTTGGTTTGCTCACTTCTGCTAAAATCTTCAGCTTAATTGTATTATGACTGGCTAGTACAGAGTAGCTCTCCCACTAATACCTCTTCTAATAGGTCTTGTGTAACAACTGAATCCAAATCAAAACCAGGATCTTTTCCTGTGGTTTTCTAAAGACCAGTTGTTCTGGGAAGCAGACATTTAATGCATCCAAAATTTTTTTCCAAAACCCAACCTGATGAGGCATTTCTTCAGTCTACAAGTGAGTAGTTGAGAGCTGCTACTATCTGTCCTAATTTCGCAGCTTCTCTAACTTCACTTAGTACAATGTTTCATTTGGACCACAACACAGCAGCTATTGTGGAGGGTGGTCACTCTGAAACATCAAGACTACTGTCTATTGTTACCAGAAGATGTTTTCAGAAGAAAATTTAGTCCTAAGGAAAATGATCAGACTGGTCTCTGACAGTCAGTGGTTGGTTGTTTGGTTGGTTTTTATTTGTTTGTTTGTATAAAGTATAAAGCTGTTTCCAATCCAGACTGTAGTGCTGAAATTTTCACAACGCATACATGACCTTCATCTCTGTCAATGGGACAGGATCTACCTGCTGTTCAGGTAGATCAGGGCTCTGATTTTAGTGATAGCTGGTATTTTAGCATGCCATTGTTGAAATGAGACATCATGCTGCTGTGGAGCTACTGAGGCACACAATCACGTTCATGTTGGCAGAACAAGGTTAAACAGCCCTGGTAATGAGACTGGTCATTCACAAAAGAAATTTGCAGACATTAAACTTCAATACCAGTAACAGCTTGGACACAGGTAGGCCTTCTGTTATTCTGACTAGATATATGGCTGCATATAGTTTGAGTGTTAAAAGCCACAGGCAGGCTATGGGGTCTGTTTCGAACCTAAAGGTTAATTCTTTATCAAGAGATGACCATGTCCACCTGCTGCAACAGTTCAAGCTTCAGCCCGAAGACAGGCCTAGACAAGCTGGGGTGAAGCATCCCATGGCCAGCTAATAGTTTCCTTTGGCCTCTCTCCTTTTCACTGTGACAAGTGTTAGAAATAAACATGGTTACTCTAACTTTGTAAGGAGATGAGACTATAGACATTTACCTATGTTTCCTTTCATCTGTCTTGAGCCGGTAATTTTACAAAAAAGCAAGTTTGTTTTCTTCCAAATATCAAGCAAATTTAAGGAATAAAGACATGACAGTGAAAGGAACTGCTGGAAAGATACCTGAAGAGCCTCCCTAGGTCTTTCTTAAACTTAAATCTTGAAGAAGTGAGTCACATGTCTTCAGCCATACTGGAAGCACCAAAACGTCCCCTGGACAGTTATTTGGGGTTCCAGGGAGAGCTGTCCTCTGCATATGAAGGTTTGGTCTTCTGGCCTACCCAGGTCTCCTTTTAAAGACCTTAACTCAGATGAAAGGGATGCCAGCCACTCCACTCTGCTCTTCTTATGCAGTCAAGTGTTGAGCAGCCAATGAATCAAGAAGGTGATTCAGCACAAATGCAAGCTGAGCACCACAGGAACTGGACTGGCTCTCATCAAAGTGCCAAGAGCCACAAGGGTAAGATTGATAGAAAAGTGCTAACTAAGAAATACTTTCCTGCAGCAATGTCTTTTGTCCCTGTGCCTGTCACACTAGGAGATAGAGCCATACACTGATCACTATCTGATTTATTGTTAAAAAGTAAATATAAGAATTCAATAAAAATAAATATATGCAATGCTACACACCAGAGAATAGTGAAGAGTGGGGCATTACCCTTGCTTTCCAAATTCCAAAGGGCACTAAAGCTCCTTCTGGTTTGTTTTTGTACCGTTTATATTTGCATGCAGCATTTTTATTCCCTGAAGTATATAATTTCCCTGTCTTGTTGTACAGCACAGTATTTACATCCACACTAGAAGATAAACCAGCCACTGGAGTTACCAGAGTACTCTACAGAGGCCAAGAATTTGTTCACATACCTTACCACAGTTACTCATTAGAGTATTCTCTGCCCTGTGGCTATATCTGGCGGCCTGTTCTTCACAACAAACAGCAATAGGTACAAAACCTACTGTTCAAGAAGCCATGCAGTCACTCTCTAACAGACCCACAGAAAAAAGCACTTATGCAAACACTTTGTTTACTGTATGAAGATGAAAGTATTACATGGAAGAAAAGCACCGTTGTTTGGTTCTTAGCTCATCTAACTCATAAATTACTCAAGCAGTGTTATTTCTACACATCTGAGATCTGATACAGATATTCTTCGTAAGGACTAAGTAGCAATACTTTGGGTTAGATTTTCTACCCCAAAATGTAAACTTTTATCTTACACAATTCACTATTGTCTCATAGCCATCTTGCTATTACCTACTATTTACACCCCAGACAATGAAGTCAGTTTTGCCCTTTAATTTCCTTGGGGCATGGGGAGGGGGGAACAAACAAAAAGTCAAATTTAAAAAAAAGCATATAAATAGCAGAAGGAAAAATTTTCCATTTCTACTGGAAATACATTTTCCTATTCCCTTAGTTAGGAGTCATTTTGGACACTATACACTACAGAAATACTCCCTATTTTTCAATTCATTTCAGAATCCTTCTGTACACAGCCCAACAACATGGTAAATCTCCAAAGTTTATTTGTGCTAGACTTTAGGCAGCTCTGCTGAGTGTTGTGCAAAGGCAAAAATCAAACGCTTACTCTGTTTTGGGGGTTTTTCAATATAAAAAAAATTCAATTTTAATAACAGTTTGGTACCTTTTTGCAGCAGATGAAAGAGTTTCTTTTCTGGCAACAGAAACGGATGAACTGTGGCTGGTTTTCCTGCTCCCTGTACTCCCATTAGTTATACATGACATCGAGATAGCTTCTCGGAGGCTTGGCTGACCTAGAAAAAAAAACAATATTGAAGAACATAAGGTTTTATAGCTGTATCCACAGGTCCACATGAACAACAAAAAGCTCTCAGTTGTGGGCCTGGTATCACACAGCAGCAGCCTGAGCATTCAGGACAACTATTCAGTGACATACATTCATAAAAGTGTTAACCTAGGCACTGGACCCAGGAGACCTGGGACACTAAGGCAGGCAAGAATATGCTCTGAGAGGGGTCAGCTTCTTTACTGTCATGATGTCATGAAAGAATTATTAAGTTATTTAAGGGTTGGGATTCTAAGGATTCAAAAAAAATCAAGATTTTCAGTTTCATTTCAGCTGCCCCTTCCATCTTAAAATACCTTTCAGCATATGCAGTATGGTATAGCTATTAAGTTTCTGATACTGCTCACTCTGTAGAACATCTGCCACATCCACTGAACATTACAGACTCTCTCCAGGGAGCAATCAAGAGTGTATATGTGAAGAAGGCTGTTGTCTCTCAGATGCCCACTTCACTCATTGCAGAAGTTTAAAACTATGCAGTGAATGTGGGAGGGGATTGCAAGGAAGACAAGGGGGAGCAAAGGCTCTTCTATTTTCAGAGCTGAACACTAGCTTGGCAATTAGCTCCCAGACCTGCCTCTTCCAGATAATGCCAGTGAAACAGAAGGCATTTTACTCAAACCTGATGTTTCATCCTTTCCCACTAACTGTGTGTCTCTCTTTCTGCGTGCCTGTTTTATTTCCAAAGTCTTACTCAGAAGAGAGTTTTGTCCCTTCCTCCTCTCAAGCACCAGACTTGTACTTTTCCCTTCTGAAGCACTACATGCCCTGAAAAAAATCCCTGGGCTAATCTCACGTTAAGCATCCAAAAATCAGTGGTCACTTTTGAGCCCCTCTCTGTGTCACATCCCCATTCCACAAACAGCAAGTTGTTATTGCATCTCACAGGGTTGGGATGGCCAGTCACTCTGACTTCAGCAACAAACACGAAGGACACGACTGACAGAAAAATAACAGGTCTGTGTTCATGGCAGGCTTTGAATAGTGTGACATAGATAAGGCATGAGGCCACACATTGAAGATAAAAGTGAGGAGTAAAATAGCAGCTGGGGAGAATCAACAGCTCTGTGCATAGAGAACAAGCACACAGATGCCTCATTTGAACAATACCAGCCATATGTCACATCACAGCTCTTTCAAGCAGGTTGAGAGGCAAATTAATTCTTATTTTAAACTAGCAGTTTATATACAAGAGATATCAAGGTAACACTAGATTTCAGAACTATCTGGATGAAGGCAGAAATGGGCTGACCTACACAAACCAAATACTGCTTCAAATGCACCAAGCAGCATGTGATCACATCTGAAATTCAGATCAGGGAAGCCAAAAGGAGCATGCTGAACATCCCAGGCAGAAATGATAATAAAGGAAATCAGAAGAAAATAAAGACACACTTAAATCCAAAACACTTCAAAGATCATCATTCTTCCTAAATTGTGCATAAATCAATTTGGTGTGATTCCTTCCAACTGGTACTTTTTAGAGACTGTTTTATTTGCAACATAAGCATTTGAAATACAGAATTTATTTTAGAAGTTAATATATTGTACAAACCCTCTAAAGCTCAAGAGATTTTTTACCCCATGTAACTCAGATGAGATAACAAGAGCACATGAGCTTAGAAAGCACATTTACTATTATAAGCCTATAAATTAGCTTCTTTTATTTTCAGTGACAAAGTAAATCATCTTCTTTGTGGAAATGCATAATATCAAGGCCTATGATTCACTCTTGAACTATATATGACCTTAACATCTCTGTCTGCTCATTGTAATAGATTAATGCCTCTTCAACTAGCTCTAGTATGGCTTTCCAGAAACGTTAATCAGGAGACTTAACAGCAGTAATTTCCAGTATGGTGGGTAAAGCATTCAGTGGGAAGTGAAAAGAACAACAGTGCTACAGACAGGGCACAGGAACTCAGTGAGATGGGGAACACACTGTCAGTTTCATCACACAAGGAGCAAGCACATCGCTATTTTGCTTACTGATGACATCTAGAATAACTCCCCCCACTAGGTATGGAAAGTGTGAGTTCCTGCTGATGCCCAGGGACAAAACCGATTACAAATAAAACTCTACATCAGTGCATACTCATGGACAGGAATATGCACTGCTCTATGCAATGACGAATACAGTAACAATAAAAAAAGGGATCCAGACAGCAGCTTTGGGATTGTTTTCCAGTGAAGTGGATATTGATGGTAGCAAAGTACTTCCTAACGGCAACAAGTGGCAGGCAAAACTACATTTAAGACTAAGATTTTTGAATCAAAGTAAAAACTATTTTTACAAAATTACTAACAATTAAACATAACACAAATTAAAAACTGCAGTGACAATTTTTTTCAAGAGTCAAATACAAATCAGGCTTTCTTACACACTCCAGAATACAATCTCAGTCAGTCACAGTTGAGTGTGCCACACTCAGTGTGCAATTAAATGCTAAAAAGCAACACAAGTAAAACCAAATTAAAAAAAAAACCAAAAAAACGACACACACCAAAAAACCCCAAGTAATAAAAATCCCCAAATTCCAGACTCAAAACCCCTTAGAAACAAGACCCCTTCCAAATTCTCTATATATTGCATCTGAACTAGATATTCAAAAGTGACTTTTAGAATACCTACCTCTAAAGGGAAGAAAAAAAATCAACTAATCATCTGCAATTATATGTAAAGAAAATGTATTTATACTTTAAGCCCTGAGAAGGAAAAGCAAGTTTAAGCCCTCTGCACATCCCAGGCATTGAAGCAGTAAAGCCTGGCTGCTGACAGAGACACACAAGGGGGATCTTCACAGCTGGGTCAGAAGTCTGAGAAAGCTGACCCACCAGTCGCAACCACACATCTCTTCTAATGACTTTTAACCAGGGCATCTCTGCAGCCAGAAGATGTCAAAAATTAACAACACTGTAACCCTCTTCTCTGCAGAGACAGTCTTTCATAGAAGCTAAGTGACTTTGCCTCAAAGACCTGGAAATAACGAAGCGGCACAGGAGAACACAAATTCCAGATCAATACACTGAAACAACGGAGTCCTCCCAGCACTGGGCTGCACATCCCTGCCAATATCATGTCATACGTCACCTGTTAGCATAAACAGTCTGAAATTTTTCAGACTGAATAGCACTTAGCTTTATCTGCTAGTTTGGAATAAAAGCCAGACATAAACTGAACATAGAATGAAAACCAGTGTATGGTGACCAGGATTAAAGCCAAATTGTCAGAGATCAAAGTGGTAAAAAATGTCTTTTATGGACAATTTTCATAGAATAGTATCTGTTGAGTTTAAAAGAAGAACTTCATTACCATCTGTCAAGTATTACAAATGTGTGAATGAAAGATAAGTAGGATTAGAAAAAACAGATCACAACAAACCAAAAATCTATTTCCACCTCTTTATCAGCCTTGATTAGCTAACTGGGGAAAAAATGAAGCCAAGCTGTTAGACAGAGTAGTAAATTTTGAAAATGTGTGTCCTGTGATAGATTTTCTCTCCAAGTATACTTACAAGGTGCTAGAGACAAGAATCAATGAGTAATTCACTTTTTTCCCCAAACTTGAAACTTAGAATATTTTATGTTAAAATGTAGTTTTACTGTGTTATCAAATATGTTTATTGAAACAATTTCCTCAATATCTTTGTATTTGCTGATATTCTGACAGGTAAACTGTCTTTCTTACAAAGAAAAACCAAACCCTTGTTTCTCTTCTTCAAGTAATTTCAATTGAAAGCAAGTAGCTGCAGCTACATTAAAATGACTTCTCTAGACACTTAATTCAAGTGAATTCAAAAGAAAAAGCTAAACAAATGACACGTTACAAAAATGAAAAAGTTGGTTTTTTTAAAGGTAGATTTTCTGGGGTTTTTTTCCATTCAGGCATACAATATCCAAATCCTTCAACAACCATAATAAACTTTCAGCAAAACATGACAAAGACTTCTATATTTCAAATATATTACACACCATGGGGTTTTCTGCAAATAACACTGATGCCTGGAAGGACAGAAAACCAATTTAGTATTGTTACTAAAAAAGTGTCCAGTGTGTGTAATTCAGCAGAGAACATACAGAGCTGAGCTGTGAAAAACCAGACAGAAATAGTTTTAAGTGTAGCAGAACATAAGATTTTATCTGCACTTCCTTCCTAATACAGCAACATCAAAACCAACAGAAATTATGACAAATCCTAAACTTATTTCAAGGTGTTACAATGAGTTGTACAAAAGCAGCTAACTGTAGTTACTGCTCTGCTCCCAAACTTTAAAAGGATGTCAAATCCTTCAGCCCATGGAAGATGCTGGCAAAGAAATAGCTTGGGAGCACTAAAGCTCTTTTCAAAGAGAGTACTGTATTCTGAAGGGTAGGGAAATATTTTCTTCAGCATTTTGTTTTATTCAGCTACTTCACTCATATACTAAGAATCAAATTTTGATTAAAACTTCTTAAGTATAAATACTGTTCTCTTTTTCTATCACACGAACAATTACAGGTCAGGGAGAGACACTTTATCTCCAAGAATGAACAAAACAAATCAGGATAAATAGCTCAGTTCACTGCCTATGGGTTATGACGCTTTTTTAATAATCAAATTTTAAGACAGAACAAAGTTTCAACAAGCTATATTATTCTTAGAGTAATTACATCTAACTGAAAAAATAAACACATTATTTATAATTTTTTAATGGAAGACAAATTTCAGAGATTTCAACAGACTGCTATTAAACACACATTATTTGCCATTTCCATTAAAAGGAAAAGAATTACCTAAATAGAGGCAAGTTAATATGCAACAGTTTCTGAGTATATAGCTAATGCATAAACAACTTGACCTGCAAGTGAATCTATCCTAGTAGGCAGAAAAACTAACTTAGATGTTAAGAGGAATTAAATATTTTGATATTTCCTACAAGATTTTTATAGATAGTGACTTAAGCCATATATTTCTAACTTTACATGATCCTCACAGAGATACAAAACTAATTTTCCAGGTGTTAGGGGAACCATGCCTCTGCTCTTTGGGCAGGCATTTTAAAACATGCTATGGGAAACTGAAGACTTCTTTGGTCAATTGCTTATTCAAGCCACAGCCCTTTTCCTTCACCCTTCTATCTTATTTTGCTGCACTTTCCCAGAGGCACCATCTGCATGCTCAACCAATTTACAAATGTGGTAGTGCCAAGCAGAGGAAAAAATTTTAACTATTGTAATTGGAAACAATTTGATACACTCTGGCAAACAGGTGATGCAAAAGCTACTCAAGTGTGATAAACAATAGGGAGTTTTTATTTGAAAAAGTTAGTGGCAACACTGAACTCTTCCAACACTACAATCCTTATTTGAGAAGCATCACAGATAACAGTAGAGTACCACCCAAGAAAATTTGCCCACAATGTTCTACAAAAAGTACACAGATGCACAAAACATACCCCAAACTGTAAGAAGCATATGGAAAAAGAATAAGGATACTTATCACCACAACTCAAAAATATTCCTCTACAACGAACAAGATTATTAGGTTACAGAAGTTTAAAAAAAACTGCTGAACTTTCTTCTTCATTTCCTTTTGCTAAACGTAGCTTAGCAAGTTAGTGACCCTTGGTTCATTAATGCCCTCTAGATCCAAAAATCTTTGAATAAAGGAAAATATATGAAGAACATCAAGAATAGTAAGCGTAACAGAAGAAAAAGAAAATAATCAGTAAGAGAAGAAGATAAGGTAAAATGGGGAAGAAAGGCAGAAAAAATCACTTTAATGCAGAAAGAACAGATGGCACTAAACCCAACACCTGGGAAATGCATTAAGACCTCAAGGGTATCATTTTTTGTTATGGGAGCATGCAGCCTGCAAACTTCAATAGGACTTTTCCCATGAGTAAAATGACACATGTACAAGCTTGCCAGGTTTGTTGTAATATTGTGGAGAAGAACCCATATCCTACCACTACCATAAGCATTCTCCTATTTACACTTCTGTTTCTTTAACATTTACTGATTAGACATCATAAACATGTACTCAGTCATGAGAACAACTCTGGTATCAAATGGTGTTAAGACTAAAAAAACCAGAAAACTCAAATCTATCTTATGCTTTCATTAATGAAGCTTGTTGCACACCTGAAGTCGATTTTGTTTAACATAAAACAAAATTACTTGATGTTATTGAAATGAAACCATTGCTGAGATAAGGTAAAAATTACATCTGAAGTACTTTGCTTACATGAGTACAATGAGATGGAATTTGATGAGACACACTATTTCATACCAGAGAAGGGAGCAGGAAAAGAAGAAAAACTCAACGGGCTCCTGTTATAAAAGCCCACTGCAAAAAGGAAAGGAAAGGGAAAAATACTAAAAAAAACCCTCTACCAACTGCGTTTCCAGTATATAGTTGCTTTTGCAGGTCCCCAAGATCACTGCCTTAAGTAAAATGAAATGACTCAGTCTCCCAGCCTTCATTGTCTTGGGAAACTCCCTCTGCAAACTGCCATCCACTATTCCAATTTCACTTTGTGAGTTGAATTTGCATATGAGCTATTTGATATCAATTCCTGTCCAAGCAATAGGAAATGTTCCTCCAAAGGTTTAACCTTCGTCAAGACTCCTCATTATTTCTGAGTCCAGAAAAAGGACATGAACTCTTTGTTTCTCTACAGGCAGACATCAGACGTACTTTTCCAAGAACAAGCTCCTACCCCAGTGAAATTAGTCTGAGATATTCTACTGGTGCCATAGTGTGCCACAAACTTGTCTGCACACCCAGAGCCTGAGGGATGAATTCTCCTGTTAAACACATTTTTGACACCCTGGAAGATTTTAATAGGTTTACCAGGGACCAGCTGTGAGCCAATCTATCTTGCTGGCAGCCACAAGTACCAGACTGTTTCATGCTTTCCTTTTCTTCAGTGTCCAGGTAATCTTTGTTTTTGGAACTTTTTGTGAATGTTAACAGCATCAATCATGCATCAACAGCAGAGGCATGTGGCAACAAGAGCGCAGAGCTGACAAATGTAAAGAATTTCCCACCAAAGAAATTCTTCTTACCATCTATTAAAAAAGGAAAGAAAAAGAAAGAAAAAAACCCACAGCCACACCCCCACACTATGATCCCCACAAGCCTCATAACTGCTGGGGATCTGATCCCTAACCAAGCCTTTCCACATTTCTAATCCCCAACACTATCTTTGGACTTTGTAATTTCTCCTTTGTGTAGTTATTCTTAGCTGTGTGCAGAGATGGAGAAGCACCATGATAGCCTTTTTCTTTTGAAAAGATTCGTCTATTTAGAATAACTTTCCACTGAGAAGTCACATGCAAACACTCCCAGCCTGCTTTTTACTGTGAAATACAGACAAGTGCTAATCCTGTTCTATCCCTGCTAGAGGTATTTTCCTTATACAGTATCTCCGTTTCATTGGTTTACCAGGAGACACTAATGTGGCTAAAAAATCTTGCCCTTTATCTTACCTTCTGCAGTTCACAAATCCGTGTATGCAGAGCCACTTGCTTCTGAGACAGGGCTCTACACACAAAATCATAGGTAGCAATCTCCTGACTGACAGCCCATGAGTTAGAAATAAAAGCCTACCTGTGACCTGTGATTTTTTCACTGAAGACTGGACTAAGTTCAAAATAAGCATGTGACAGGAACGTAGGAAAAAAAAAGAAAAATAAAGATTTAAAGGATAATGCAAAAAACTTTAGCTTCAGCTACTGTTTCAATCTGTCAATTTAAAATAGAGGAGTTAGAAAATTAAGAACATAATTAGATCACCAGATGTGCAATGCAGACAAACTAGACAAAGAATGAAGACATCACTTTTTGCACTAAGTTGAGCTATC
Organism: Climacteris rufus; assembly: GCA_013398175.1. Lineage (NCBI taxonomy): Eukaryota > Metazoa > Chordata > Aves > Passeriformes > Climacteridae > Climacteris > Climacteris rufus. The sequence continues at coordinate 477,377 of VZRZ01004912.1, forward strand.
AACTTCAGCGCAAGAAAAAAGAGTGAAAAAGCGACTGGGATGATTTGTCCCTTTCAGCATCATTCACAGTCTGCTCACAACACTCATTCTTAGCCTATGAAAAATCTCTCTTCAAAGACACTGCTGAGATGGCAACAAGAAAAGAAATAGAGAGGTTTTAGAAAACTCATTTCAGCAATAAGTAGGAAAAACACCTTCAAACTGTTGCCTTGTACTCAGATTAAAACTCCTTTGCTTGACAGAAAGAGTCAGGCTGGCTTTTTCTGGTACCATGATTCTTGTTAGTTCAGCTTGTTTTAAAAGCATTTCTCTCACTGTGTTGCCATACTTCAAATTAAGCACACCTCTCTCTGTATATTCAGAAACATATATACACATCTATTCTTTTTATTCATTATTTATGTCAGTATGTATTTAAGGGTTGCTGCAGAAAAAAATACTTCTGTGATTGAAAACCTCAGCATTTTTTTAAAGAAAACCTATCTATAATATTTACCATGAAACTGCAATTACTGTAATGCAAAAATGTAGCTTCTTGAGAGGATCACAAACACAAAATGAGTTTTGGAGGAACACAGCTGTGCAGCAGTCATGACTTGACTAGTAAAAGTCTGTTATATACATGCATAATACTTCAAAGAAAAAATTACTTCTTTGAATATTATTTTTCTATGGCAATTCACCTTATCTTCTAATGATACTTATTCAAAAAAATAATACATTTATCTCAAACATTTATGTTAAAACATTTCATGAGTTTTTTAACTGAATGAACTTAAAATACAGCAATCAAAAGCAGAACCTAAGGTATTGCAAAAAGTCATGTATGAACTTGTTTTAATCCCAAGCTTATCCTTCAAGTCTAATTTTAACTCTTATTAAACTCCAGTGACTATATGTAAACGTTTTATTCTGTGATGTCTTTGTACCATTCTCTACACAGCCAATTTTATGATTAACAGTGAAGTTAATGTCTTGTCTGGTGGCCTTAGATAACTGAACATAATGGGAACACATTCACCACAAATTAAACACAGTGCCCATTAGTCATAGCTCATTTAAGTTCAATGTCTCAGATCATACATGTACATATCTGTCCCTGTTCCCATCTCTTTCTTCACAGTTACATGCTGTTGCCATTCATTTGTACAGATGACCAAGCTGGACATACTTAGATATTCCACCCTCCCTCGGCTCTGCCTCCCCCAAATAATCAGTTTACTTTTCACTGAACAAATTGACCTAGAGAATTCAGTATGATCCCAAGACCCCCTGAAAGGAGATAGCCCCAAAACATTTTGCAGAACACAGTAAGCTTCCCCTGCCTGTACACAAAGTTTGCTGGGTATTAAACAACACAAAGCCAAAGGTTTTCAGCCATGTTTGTGCACATCCCAGCTCATGCATTTAAATAGTAAGAATAAGGCACTAATGGTGCACACATTTTGCCCACAGTTTTTCACTTGGTCATTTTCTTCTTCTCGTAATGGAGAGCAGACAGCAGTGATTTAGTCAAAATACTTGCTAGAGCTCTATTTGCCAAGAGTTAGAAAAGGAAGCCTCAGTCTTGATGAAGCCAGACATGTAACTTGGGTAGATAAAAGCTGCATTTATAAGCAGAGATGACAACAGTCTACCATTTAGCAAGCAAGAGAGAATGGCAGGATTCAGAGGCCAAGCCAATAAAGCACCATGACTTCCTTCCATCTGGCAGACAGACTGCAAAAACACTTTATTAAGGAATCTGATCTCTCTATCACACCTAAAATAATTCAAATTTTCAGCATTTTCAGCTTTTGCACTTGCAGCCTGCATGATGCAGTCAGCCCTGCATGATGCAGTCACCCCAACAAATATGGCCTATATTGTATCAGATCAGTGCTATACCGCCTCTGGTGTAACAGGGGTACTACAAAACTGAAACACAGGGATTGATCCCAGAGATCTCTGTGCTGCATGGTTTGATGGGGTTACATGCAATTCTGGTGAATTAGAAGCATGAATTATTTGAAATATGACCTAACCTTTTATTTAATCAGAGCCCTGATATACGCTACAAGCATATGCAGCTGTAATTCTCTTCAAATACACAACTTTAAGTTGGAGTAAGTCCAAAACTTGATTCAAATACTCCTCCAGAACAAAAATTGAAATCTCCACAGGGGGAAAAATGCATATAAAAATTAGTGCAAATGGCATCTAGTTTCTTTCCTTTTAAACAATCCTTCATATTTAAATGTTGCAATGCAAAAGTTAATAGTGACTATCCAAAAGAGATATTGCTGCTGCATGGCCATTTCTTACATGAGACCCACTAGTGGTGAGTTCTCTCTGTACTGGAACAAAAATTAACTATATTCAGAAATCCTTCTTATTTGGTGCTAATGTATTTTGCTTTTTGTTTTGGTTTCATTTTAATTGAGGAGCAAGGGGAAATGTAGCCTCTAATATGTCCTTTCAGTTGAGTAACTTCTAGGCAAACTCAAAGCCGAGACTCAAAACTATCCATAAGCCCCAGAGCCACCACTGGCTTCAAGATCACAGCTGTAAAGCATTCCACCATTTAAATTAAAACAGAAACCTTTCAGCAAGAAGTAAGGAGAATTTCAGAGGTGTCAAGAAGATAAAAGTGTTAGCAAACAACAAAATTAGTAAGCATATTTCAGATATCTATTAGCCATATATATTTAAGCTGCTATTAAAAAGCTAACCTCTCCAGCCCAAAATATATCTGCTTTTCCAAATGAGACAGAAAAGGGAAAAAAGAAGTGACCAATGGAGAACATTCTAACATGGTAACACACTCTAACTCTAGAAAGAGTTTACCAAATTTGGACCCACCTTTACTTGGTGCTGCTTTTCTCACAGAAGCTACATGGTCTTCAGAGATAGCAAGACGCCTTAGCACATCAGCCAGCGCTGCTTTTAGCACAGTGATTTCATCTTCCTGCTGCTGCACTCTCAGCTCCAGGGCTGAAAGCCGGTCCTGGACGTCGGAGGTGCTCGCAGCTGAGATGCTGTCATCTGTACAGAGGCAAAGCAGAGCAGAAAGGGGCATTTAATTTTTTTTCTCAATCAAAAGCCACAGAAAGAGGCACGTAAAGCATGAATATTATCTGTCCCATCATTTTGAAATACTGAAGACATTCAAACAAACATGTTCAGGCAAATAAGGAAGGGATATTATGCCAAACATCAAATTAATGCTTCAAGACAGAAATCATTCCTAGTCATTAGCTAAGACAGAAGGCTTAACAGCATGGCCCTATTAAATCACAAGAGGTAATGTGCTTTCTGTGAAAAACACCCTTGCAAATAGAAGGAAGACTCAAATTAATCTTATTTAAACAGCCAACTGAATTAACTAAAAAGATATAAAACTGTGGTAAAATTTGCAATATGTTCTTGTGGAACTGTTTAAGAATTTTAACTATGATCTTTAACATTAAAGCATGTTTCAAAGTCAAGAAACAAAGTCCACGGTTGAACGTACAAGTACTGCTAGCGATGACCTAACTGCATCAAGTGGCAATCTCAATTTAAATGGTCTAGATCAGAGTTCTTAATTTTAATTCCTTCTCTTTAACTTCTTTCACATCACCACCCTGTATGTGCCAAAAAACATACAACCTTATAACATTTGGCCTGAAGCGAACAGAAAATAAACGCACTACAAAAAGGTTCCAAAAATCTGTTTGGCCACACAGAGATAGATTAGTATTGAAGGCCTAATCCAGCCAAATCTTTTCTTCAGTGGTAAAAAGGAAATTACAGCTTCTGCTTACTCTTTGCCTTTGACAGTTCTTTGAATTATTTCTGCCAAGCCAAAATAACACGTAACAGATTTCTGTATTTGGCTGTTCTAACACATCACAGGCCAACCACTTAAATCTATAAAAGAGTATGTTGCTTAATCACAACACACTGCATTCCTTATCCATCCTGTTTAAGGCTTCCTAAAAACTCAGGAAGGAACTTCTAATACAAGTTTACAAAAATTTACCTGTATTACACAGTTAGTTTAAGTTCATATTCCATGAAATAAATACAAATAGCAAATTTAAACATAAGGGTAAACAGCTGTTATTATTAGTGTGATTATATATCTAAACTTTAGTTCACTAATCTTTAGAAGACATATCAAGGAGAAAAAAGTTAATGAAAGTTAAAATCCTAAAACTCTGATTTTCCCTAACAAAAGCCTTAATCTTTGAAATACTTGCACAAGGGCACTTTCAAAATTCATGGAAGCAAAAGAAATGCTGAGCCAAATTCCTCCATTGAATGAAATATGAAAGAGATTAAGGAGTTTAATGCCAACTTCCATTTAGTTAAAACATGATACTCACTATTGAAGGACCAAGAATTGAACCAACCAAAATAAAGCATCACAATACACAACACAAACAAAATTCCTACAAAGAATTAGTAAAGAAAACCCTAAAAACCCTTTAGCAGTGAAATGTATCCACAATTATTATTAAACTGAAAAGAACAGTTAAGTTTACAATAATAAAACAGTTCCTACAAGATGATGGTTTTGCACATTGTTTTAATTCACTATTTGGTTAAAGCAAAAGCAGAAGTGTACACTTCATGCTTAGCACTATATCATTCAGGCTGACAAAAAGAACTGCAGGGGAATTAATAAGGCACATAATCAGATTGGGATCCAGAGACAACAGATGAGAACTCAACAAAATATCTTTAATACCACCATCCATAACTGTACCTCCTACACGCAGAAAATTTTTTTAATGATTCTACAATGCTTTCTCAGTAGTATTCTACAAACTCAGACTTGTGACAGCTACCCCTAATCAGGAAGGATTGCGTAAGATTCTTTTATTAAAATCCTCGTTTTCAAAACAAAACCCCATCTGTTTTAAGGAGCTGGTAAAAGTTCCTACATGCACACATACCTATGCAGCATATAAAAAGGAATCAAGGTAAATGTACATTAATCCATGAAGAAAAGCTTTTACTTTAGGAAAGTAAATGGAATTTAAAAAGGACCATATAATTCATACTTTTACTATCCTTAAAATATTAGCCTTTAAATGGATGCAGCAGACCAGTCAGAATGAACACTCCAGAAAACAATTGTTTTCAAAATATTATACACTTTATAACTTCTCTTACACTGGGTAGCAGCCCAAACAGAAGAGAAAAGTTTGACATTTCCTTAAAAAAAGAGGAGGAATAAAAGGGAAAAAAAAACCAGCAACATTTTTTTTTTTGCTTGGTTTGCCAAAGCCTTCAATTAATAGATATTATCCATTATAATGGATAAATTATGGATACATTCCCAGGCTCCATAAATACACAGAAGATCACTATAAAACATTTGTAAAAGGAATAAGTAGCTATGTTAAATCATCATTTTAGAAGCCAAATATTACTGTGTTCCCTGTGTGGAGTCCAAATAATAGTAATTACCAAACCAGGAAAGGCTCCACTGTTGAGCAGTCTCTCTGATGAGAACAGAAGAGAGTGCTCTGCACATCCCTGGGCATCTTTATTTCCCTTGAACTACTAACACCGGCCAGATTGTTTCTGTTGGACCCCAGCACCCCAAAACTGGAGCACATCAGCAGGCTGCTGCAGCTACCAAAGGCACAGTTATGTCACTAAGTAGAACTCCAAAGAACAACAGGAGAGCAAATCTTTCTGCCCTGTAAGGGTGAGCTGCAATGCTTTGGCCTCCTCAACATATCAAATGAGATGGCAGAGGAGTTGGCTGATGTTCTCCTCTGTGAGCTGTGCTATGCAGGCTCAAGCCTTGGCACAGCACAGAGAGGCTGAAGGACCCTCAAACTCAGCTTTAACACAACAGCTTGCCAAAGGTCACAGCTATAGAAGCTGGGCACGAGGAGAAAGCCAAGCAGGTTCATTCAGCTGGTTCAAAAGCAGGCAAAGCCACGTGCCTGAGTGTACAAGAGGAGGTTTCAAACCAGCAGCTGCTGCTTTGCATTGCAGAGAGGGCACAAGAGGAACAGGGACTGAAGGAAGCTGGAGAGCAAGAACATCACTGGGTAATCAAGAATATTTTGGCTGATCAAAGAATACAGTAGCACACTGGGAAGACATTTTATTGTTCTTTATCTTTCTACAGAAGCAGCATCTGTTTCAAGTGATGACAATCATATACTAGTCTGGCAACTATTAAAGCATTAAAATGCATGATTCCCAACCCAAATACCTCACCCATTACAGCAAATATTCAACTGAATTCCAACATGCCCTTCTTGGCAGTGTCTTGAAAAGTAACTCAAGAGGGATTATCTTAAAAGAAGATGCCTTGAAAGTAAACAAAATTGCAATCCATGAGATCATTCTGACAAATCTGCACAATACAGAATTATACCTTTTCTTCATAGAAGTTTTCAAAATCTCTTCCAAATTTCTTCTTTCATTAAAAATACATTTTATAATCTAAAGAACTACTTCAAAAGAAGCTTAAACAACAAAAAAAAAAAACTTCCTTCAAAGGCATACCCTTGTCCCTTCAAAAAGGAAACAGCTCTTATGCAAGAACAAAGTCAGTCAAAGCAAAGTAAAATTCCATCTCCTCCCTTCCTCTTCTCCCACTCCTAAACATCTGTCCTTTCCCTCGTGAGGATGTACACATCTATCCAGGCCTTCCATGAGCCACTCTTATTTTACTAAACCAGAGAGAAAATTATTTGAAGAGGGAAACCAGTTAAGCAAATAGAGCAAGAAATGTGTAAGTGCAGTTGACTATTGATTCATTCACTTAATTCATTTAAAAAATACCTTTCTAGTTACCTGGTTATTTTTATTATAACCAAACAGCATCATTTCTAATGTGTTGGTCATGTTTCCCAAGCCATTGATGACCTGTGTTTTCATAAGAGCCACTGGGAACAAGATCCGTTGTGGAAAAAAAGCACCATCTACAGTTCTCGCTGGCAGTGGTGAGGAAACATCCACAGAGATGTGAATCTAAGGTATTTCAGCCTTAAAAACTGGTTTAAGGTAAGAGTATTGGTATCAAACAACAGCAAAAACATGGTAGGTCTGACCATACAGTACTGTAACTTTTAAAATAAGGCATTTTATTATTTTTTCATAGTTCATCAGTTTGATTTTTCATTTTAGCCAGGAAAACATAAATTCCTCCCCTGCTTTTGGAGTAAGAAGAGATATACGTGGGATGCTTGTATTCAGTACTCATGAGACACAAGGATGACACTACAAATGAGGGTTCATTTCTCATAGTCAGTGAACAGCACTGAACAGACAAGTTACTCTGTGTGGGACTCCTCACAGTCTCAGGCATCCAACCATTCCTCCCAGCAGATCAAACAAAGCAGCAGTTCAAATTGCCCCTTAGACTTGGGCCAGGAAATCCAAAAGGGGTATCCAGGACATAGTGATGGTACTCAGCAAAACTCCCAAGCCTCATAACACTCCTCTCCTCACGTCACCAGCAGGCACATGAGCATAACTGCATTTAAAAAGCACCACCTTTCATCATTCACTGCCTAGGAGAAATGTGAACTGCCTACATTGGAAAAAAATCTATTTTACTACTGAACCATCTATTCTGGGCCCACTCAACCATTGCAGAACATCCATTATCACTCCTCAGAGTCAATTCCTCCCAGCTTTGACTAAACCTAAGCAAGGAATTCATTTTAGACATAAGCAGCATTTCAGAAAAACAAAATCTACAAACATGGCAATTTAAACCATGGGGTGGAAAATCCTATGTTTTATCCAATAAAGCCACATTAACCACAGGTAATATTAAACCCCTGGCTGTTAAGGCACCCACAGCATTTTCTATATTTTCCCTAGAGTGGTAAGAGTCTTTTATTAGAGAAAAGCAACAGAAATTACTGGGACTGGTATAAAGATCTGACAACTTCAGGAGACAACTGGCCCGAAAGAACCCTTTCTCAACAGGACCATGATCTGCAAATGTGTGAAGGAAAGTGTGTATTTGTACAATTTTCAATTTTTGTTCTAAAGAGCCCTGAGTAATTTGACTCTGGACAAGGCTTATATTTCCAGAGAGATACCTGACAACTTTGTTTTTCCTGTGATGCTATGAGAAAGAAAATTCTCTGCAGTTTTCTGCAGATTTGTTTTAAGAGTTGCTTATAAAAGGTGCAAATATCAAGAATTACGTTCCATATCTGTAATTCATAATTGTCAATCAAAAAAAGTAGAATTAATACTCCACACTTTTGCTCACAGTATCTCCTTCTCTGAATGCCAGCACAGGCACAAATTATCTCAGTTCTACAAAGGATGTGAGTCATGGAAAGAACATAAGAATGAGAATTAAAGCACACATGAACACAGAGGATTCAAAGAGCTCCCCCAAACCCAAACCATACAATCTTAAGTTCTAATTTGACTTTGGAACCCAGAGCTTACGGCATGAAAGCAGAGTGGGAAGTTCTCCCCAAGCTCTCCTTTCCTGCAAGTGCAAGACACTGGCCTTTAACTCTCTCAATCACCCCACATATTTTTGGTTTCCTTTGCTAGCTTTTAATTCTCTTCCCTAATTTTCCAGTTTTTCTATACCAAATTAAAACCAATACACTGCTTGATCTCACACTTATTAACAGTGACAAAAGTATACCCCACTGCAGAATCAGATCATAAAACAAGAGTGCAATGTCTAGCTGATAGTGCCTTAAATATTGAAAGTCATCATCCCAATGACTCATCTGTATTTCTAGTCATAAACCATGTAACATGGCCACTTATTATTCACTTTAAAATACAGCAGTGCAGTCCACCATGTTGTGATGGATACAGACCTTGGGCATGAACAAACCCAAACAACATCCCCCCACCCAAAAGAAAAAGAACCTAACCAAAAAACCCCCACCAACCTTCAATTGAGTCTGTGTCTAAAAACCTCGGTACACACTCTGAAAGGAACATAATTTATGCTGTTAACAATTTATGTATGACTTGAATAAACGTAAACTGGGCCATCTGGAAAAGATCTGTACACATCTCTACATACCTGTATAGATAAACATACACTTGAAACCTCAATTTACCAAGAAAAAAAAGGAGCGGCCATATCGTATAAATTCAAATCATTATAGAAATGCATTACATTTCAAAAGAACAACAAAACAGTATAACTACATTGGAAAAAGCTTCCTTAGAACTTCTCAATTAAGCACAACATATATTCATGTTACAACTATAGTCATTTGTCTGTAGAGGATCCATGACATGATTTTGCTGAAGCCCATGAATGTTCTGCAATGCAACAGTTGCTACTGACACTCAACACTGAGGCTGCTTTATGGTCAATATGAAGCAAGTTCACGTCTGTGAGCCTACTATTGCATCATTACATTATAAAGAATATGACCCCTGTTTTCAAGCAATCTCATTTGAAAGGGTTGTTCTGACATGTAAGATGATTTACCACTTCATGTCTAACAATTAGTAGCTCTGTTTGTATATGCCAAACAGATTTTGTGCACATAGGCTTTCATACCTTTTTTTTTCCTGACATGAAAAAGCAAAGGAGAAAGATTTAAAAGATGATACAAAAACATCCTGACAAAAATAATTCTGTAATAACCACAATAACCACAGAGGATAACAATATTTTCGCAATAAGCTTGTGTATCTGCTGTTGTAAACACTCAGTTTTAATACAGATAATCTAGAAATACATCAGCATGAGCTTCACAGGGCACAACTCCACCCATGCTGTATTTGACCAACATGGATGTTCTGCTTGCCTAAGTTTCCAGTAACTGTATAACTTACTGGGCACAGAAGTTTTATATTTCATACTTGCTGATACTAGATTTGATAGGCAGACTGCAAAACCAGAACAAACACTTCCAGACACTTCTCACACTTGACACTGGTATCCACATAATTACTTGAAGAGGCAGATAATTATGCAGGCTCTCTCACATATCCTTCCCCAACTGCAGACTTCCAATCAGTTCCACCTCCACTGAGATGCATCTCAAGAGTCAGGACATTCACAGGTTTTTCCCCACCCACTACTCAAAAAACCTTGTGGGTTTTAAGTACTTTTCTTCTCCTAACATTGCTTGGCTCCTGATGCTCCCGATATTGTTCTGAAGCTCATGACGCTTCAACACTTGGCCTTCAACCAGCAGGACAAGCCCTTCCCCTTCCAAAACATTGTGTCTGCTGGAAACGAGCAAACTCTACACTCCATAGACAGAATTCATGGTGGCTATGGGCGCCTGCCTGGGATCCCTCACAGAAATCAGTCAGCAGCAATCCCAGTCACCCCAAGCTTTTATCAATGTCAGGTGACACCTCATTTCCATGTCACAGTAAGAGAGAGGGGCAGGGAGCATCTTTTGTAACATATATGCTTGAAAAGTCACACAGCAATCAAAGCAACAGCTGCAATGAACGGCTCCCCTGTAAGTTACACATGCATTAACACTTTAGCATATACAAATCAGTATCCCTTTGCTGAAAATAATTCATGTTGTGCCAGAAGTGTTAGAACATTTCCATGCTAAAATACTAATTTAAAAGTTACAAATTAAGCAAGCATGAAATGATGTAGGTCAATCCCCAATCCTCCCTAATGCCCAAACTGATCTAGCTAAAATTTTCATATGCTGAGGAGGGACTGGATCCTTGCGGGCTTCCTCTTCCCCGAGGGCTCAGCCACCACTCACCTCCCTGCACCAAGAGCAGATGGTACCCAAGCTACCCCACGGAGAAACTCAACAGGCTTTAGCTCTGCAGGACAAAGACATAGCCAACCACTGCCTGGGGCTCCAGGGTGGTCACAGCAGGGCACTGAGAGCAGGAAAGCATCTCTCCCGAACTGCCAGAGCCTCGCTAAGGAAGAACCTGCATGTTGTGTCTAACCCAAAACACCAGACATCAGTGTAGAAAAGTGCCAAGCTCTCGCTCCCACCAGAAGCAATCAGGCTTTTGACATGTACAGGGCAATCCTTCCTGTGCACTTTGACATTCAAGCCTTTCTAGTTTCAAATTAGGCAATACTTAATTAGAAAACTAGGTAATTAGCAGATGCTTTTGACCTTAATCTCTTTTTAACTTCACTCTTCATCTGTTAAATGAAATGAAATTCATCATCCTATACTACATAAAGGTTAATTAACACTTGTGGGCTACCAATGAACTATCCTAAGTGCTGCAGCAAGGTCAGTGTTTAAATCAGTAATTTCCTTGAAAAGCAAGACTGAATGCCTTACCACAAAAATAACAGAGAGACACACAAAGAAAATGAAGGCAACTCAAAATACCGAGAAACTGCAATATAGGCAGAATCACCTTTTCTGCATTCTGACTTGGGGGAGACTGACCAAGTAACTAAAGGTGGCACCTTAATACCTCTATGATCTAGAAGATTCAATACAGTTTTGAAGGACAACCCCAATTCTGACTTTATGCTCAGTCTGACTTCTCACTTAGAACACTCTCCTTTAATCACATGTCATTAATGCATAAATCTACAAAAAGACAGGAGCATTGTCACTGATCTACTCAACACAATGAACGATGATAACCACAGTCAGGCTCAGACAAGAGTACTGCTATCCAAAACATTACAAAGTCCAGCAAACACACAGAGTTCAACGAGAAACATGGGACCATCTGAAACACTGGTTTTCCTGGAGGATTCTGCAAACTCCTTTATACAGAAAGGTACTACTAGTTATGTCGCAAGAAAGGAAGTTGGTGTGAAGGCTTGTAAACTAAAAGAGTGGGCAGGAGGAAGGAGGGGAGAAAATTAAGGGGAAAAATAAAGAAAAAAGGGTACTCACAGGAATCTCAGATTCTCCATCTCTCTCTGCACCCCTCTCTCCCCCCCCGGGGGCCACTTATTTTTTAACTGCTCTTGCCAGAGTGATAATTCATGGTGGTGCTAATTCATGCTCAAAGAAGTGTCTGTATATCTAGAGATTTTTATTTTTTTTTTTCAGAATTTAAGCCCAAATTCATACAGGTTACCTCTGATAATCCCAGTCCTATTTCCAAAGCATATTTCCAAAATACATACTTTTCTAGTAACATGAGAATAAAATCCAAGTTTGCAAAACATTCCATCTTTAGATTGCAACAACGCAGAAAAAGTTCAACATTTCCCATCACTGTAGTGCATCTCCTCTGCTGCAGAGCATTTGAGTTCAGTAGTACCAACATACTTTTAATCTGAAACTTGTGGAAACCTTCCAACATCTTAAATATTTGTTGCTTATTTGGGCAACTAACTTATCTAGGTTTTTGTTTGGGGTGTACTTTTAACAAGTACATTTTTGCCCCAGAGGAAAGATATTTCTACTCTTTTAGACTGCTACAGTCTTAGCAGTTTTAGAGAATCATTTCAGCAGCAAAACAGAAAAGCATTGAAATAACTGAGTGAGATAATATCAGGCAAAGCAAACTCTCTTCTTTTATGGATACACTTTATTTTGTACCACTCAATGTTTACTTACATAATTTTACTAATCTCAAGTCCTGACACACAAATGAATAATCTCTGGTTTCTGTTATCTAGCAATCAAGTTAGACATTATCTCCGTAAATAAAAGTGTCGGAACATTTCTGAAATTTTTTGTACTGGCTGCTTCATTACGCTGCACATTTCCTTCCCCCAGGACTCACAAATATCTAATTTGTAACATCAAAAATACCACTGTACAAACCAAGTTTCTTTGATCTCATTCAGTGCTATTCTAAGCTAATCTATCATAAATGCCACCATGCAAAACTCCACCAAGAAAAATAGAACCCTGGCCTATAATGTTAATTCCCTTTTCCAAAGAAGCATGGATCTCCCGCTCAAAAAACAGTCATCCACCCTGCAGGGGAAGCCTTCCCTTTCGGCTCTGTTGGAGAAAGCAGGATCTGGTGCGTTTTTGTGCTCAGCAGAAACGTGCTTGCCCGAGCAGGGGGAGGCACCAGTGCTGGTGAACACAGCAGGGCATTTGACGGCTCTTATCGTGCCAAGTCACAGGACACAGCGATTTCAGATAAAGGTAAAATCCGTTTTGAAACAGACTTACCAACTCACTGCCTTATCTTAGTTCTCTGGTATTTCAGGTATAGGAATTCCTTCCCCTTATTCACAGCCCTGTGTGGCTGCTGCTTTATTACCTCCCCATACCAGAGCCCATTTACTAAAATGCCAACTTTCAACTTCCTCTCTGACAAGCTAAAGTGACCTTGAAAAGTTATCGTCCTTCTTTACATTTTCTTATCCAGAAGCTGAAGATGACAATACCCTCTCTCCGTTGTAAAAAATAACCTCTTTTAAGAGACAAGCCTTCTGGTGGGAGTATTTATTCCAGTGTTCATTTTTGTCCTGTGACCATCCAACCCAGGGCCGAGCAGCCAGCTGTGCTTGCATGCCAGTCATGCTCCAGCCATCCCAGTGGGCAGCATATCCTGCAGAACGCACCCCTTATCCCAGCTCTGCAATAAAAATGTTACCCTCATTGCTGCAGGGGATACCACCTCGCAGTCATTCAACCTCTCCTGTGTCTTGCAGGCAAGAACAGACAAAAGGTTTGGGTTCGATATTTTAGAAGTCCATTGTTGCTCTGAAGTGTGAGACAAAAGCTCTCTAATCACGAGCTCAATCCGACTCAACATTTGTAACAGCAGCAGTCAAAATCCTGCTTTTGTTTACCTCCACCAAAGTGCTTCCACAGCTTCTTGCAACTGCTTCCAGCTTTAGTACTAAAGGAACACCTCTACAACAGCTAATGTTTACTCCTGGTGGAGCCAAATGCACAGCAGTTCTGTTTGTTTGGGATTTTTTGCACAGAAAAGAATTAACTCACCTCCATAAAGACCAGTCATACCCTAGACACAGCTAAGCTACAGGCTTGTTTTCAAGGATTAAGCACAAACTGCGTGGCTCCCACACAGCCAACCTGTAAATTGGTATCTGCAACTACTCATCTCACCTTAGTCACCATCTCCAATTCAGTTACTACAGAGGAGGAACTATTGAGAAATAAATGGAATATCTGCACTTTATGTGTCATAGAAAACAAAGGCCAGAGAGCAAAAAGAACTATCTATGCTGGTGAAAGTCAACAGCCACCCTCAAAGAGGGGAACCAATAAATACAATTAAACTGAATAGTTCTTCAGTGAAGCTCTATTCATTTTATGATGTTAGCAGTTAAACAGCCCCAGTGAAGTAACAGCTGTAAACAAGGTGTGGGTGGAAAGCATTGCTCACACCACCTTGCCTGATGCTGTGGCTGCTGCTGCCTGACAGGAGACTGACTGTCCAGAACCTGCTGCTCTGCAACACACTGCTTTTCAAGAGCTGTAGAAACATTTAACATTAACATTTATTGTTTTACCAAGATAATCTTTTAAACAATTCAGACTGCAGATCTAGCATCAACTGTTGCAACACTTTCCTTAGCAAGGACACTATCAACAAGTTTCCACAAATGCTCTACAAACAAATGAGGTAATTGTGAAATTAAACTAATTTAATTCATGAAGAGGAAGAACTCTTGAACAGTATCGCAAACTTCTGAATGTGTGACTGCACACAGACTTAATAAAGCTGTAGTTAGGCTGCCTCCACAGAAATGAATACATAAAAATGAAGCCAGTTTCAATCATAATTTCAGTAGCCAATCCTAGCACTATTACTCCTAGAATGGAAAACTTCACAGAAAAGGGAGGAATTAGGTTTCACCTTTATTTAGGCCAAACCACAAAGCAGGTTTCAGAATTGATTCACCTGCAAGCAAACTCAAAAACAGTGTTCCATGATGCTACAACTTCCCACAGAAAAATCAATCACTGAACAGCATACTTTGGTTGGCATAGGCAGGCTAAGACCTCCTAAATTTTCACCCTGAATGTATTTTATGTAGAAGTACTACACAAAACTGAAGTGTCACAATCGCTGTTGATAAATCACAAGAAACCCTCATGAATCTGTGCATGGAATTTGCTTACATGGGAAAAACGCATTTTTGCAGGGATGCTTTTTCCTTTCTTCTCAAAGGATCCTGTAGGAAAACACACTTCTGTGGGGAATGTTTGCCAAATTTTGTAAACTCAAAAGGGATATGTCTATCAGAGTTGCTTAAATCCATGACATTTTGTATGATAAACAGATTTCTTCAAGTTTCTTTTCACACTATTTGCTACAAAGCAACAGTTTTTAGGTAAAGAAAATGGCCCTGCAATTAGCATAGCGGATGTGACTGACTAATCATGGATAAGTCTGGTATTATAAATACTACAAGTGCTACAAATACTTGATAGGGAAGCAAGACTTGAATGTGGTTGGGACTAAGCAACAGCAGTGTCATTAACTACAAACAAGCTGCTTTTTTTTCCCATTTACTTCCTTCTTCCCCAAAATTAAGGCATTAATTAACCAGGAATTGATAACAATCAAAGCCTCCTCAGAAAGAGAAATCTTTATATGCTAAAGTACACAGTTTCAAAAAACAATAGGAACATTTTGCTGCAAAAGTACACGAGCATCAATGCAACCAGAGAGCCTCTGAATTGCTACTCAACCCTTCAGTGCCACATCAGCTGTCAGTCCCTTGCAGACCTGTCTCACAGCTCTTCTCTGGCTATCACTGGGTACCACTTTCAGTTTTCCGTAACAGATCAGGAACAGCAATGCTAGGCAAAGCCTGCCTGCAACCCACAGAAATAAAGCTCATGGATTTTTTACTAATACATCCAAACTCATAAAGTGAAAAGTATACTATAAAAGCAATATAGTGTAGGTCTCCAGTGTTTACAATTCAGTTTTATTCTCTTTTTTAAATCCTGGAGATTTCTGTTTGTTTGATAACTGTGGGGGGAATAATCTAAAGCCAAAAAAATAATAGTTTCTCTGAAAGCAGCTATTATCTTAAACCACTGAATTATCTACTTTATTCCACTAATGCTTATGTTTTAGAACTGATTAATTCCACATACACTTACTAAGCATTAGCTATGCTAATTCAGCTATTTATACATATAAAAGAACCATCCAGGAGCACACCATTTCCACATAATACTACCAGCCAAAACAACAGGATCTTTCATGCATGAAAAAGATTCCTCCCACCACAACAGAATACAACAACAGGAACAAAGTGATGTTATAAATTTTCAGCATCTTCTAACCTTTCTGATAATTTTATTTTATGACTTTAATTTTATTTTTAACAAAATATGGTCTGAGAGAGTTAACAGCATGACAGCTTCCATGTGGTAACTACTCAAGCACACTGCTCTTACTCAATACTAAATGCCAGCTTGTTTAGCCTACTAATCCACATTTACTAACCTACTGTGTCAACATGCTCGAAGTTTCCGCCTTCACTTAGCCCTCTGCACCTCCTGTGCAAGCCCACGCTCCAAGTAGGTGTGACTGTTCTGGCAACCTGCAAGCTGCACAGGACAAAGTTCCCAGGGGAGAGCGCTCCCTGACACGCAGCCTGTACACCTGGGAGAGCTGGGGAAGCCCTCCCAGCACCAACTCAACCGTGGAGAGGAGAAGTGACCCTGCCACAGCAGGACCAGGAGCACAGTTCTGCCCAACTCTGCCACCATGCACGTAACATAACCCTGACACACAAACTGCACACCATCAGTGCAAGCCACTCAGGGTGACACCTGGAGCCCTGATTCTTTTGCCTCTATCATCTAAGAAAACCAACCTCAAAAAATACCTTAATGCTCAAGAAAGACATTGGGCCGTTTATTTACCAAAGAGGTAAAATCATGCAACAACCTGAAGGGTCAACTCAAACCAGGTCCTTGTGGATGGGATGCTGCCTTTGATGCATTTCATAGGTATCAGAAATTAAACTGTGGGTATTATAATGGTTTTAAATGCTTCTGAAGAGTTTCACAGGCAAAAACAAGGACAAACCCCAACAAAATCATGCATTTTTAGAACATAGAAAGAACAAAATGGTGCTGGAAGAGTAAAGGAAAAAGACATGCCACCTAAATTCTGTTTTTATGATACATAAGGAGATTCTCATCACACAATAAAAAACTGACTAATGGCTGTCACATCTGGTTATTCCTTCTTCACTGCTCACAGGCTAGGATCTGCATGTCCAGCAATTTTTCTGTACTTCTTTGCAAGTTCTGCTCTCAAAGCTGCTCTGGCTCACTGCTGAAGGAGGAGGTTGAAGAAGGCTTTCAGTTGTGCACGCTGCAAGAGGAAAGTTTCCAACGCCATGTCTTTCCTGATGAATTTACATGTTTGTGTGAAACAGGGGTGTGATGTAGGGTTCATAAGGATATTTTCTTAATTGAGACATTACTCAAAATTTGAGAGCAAAGACTCGGTGCTGAGACAGTGTGTGCAGTCTGCACCTTTTCCATCTGACCTTTAATGACAAGTTTGCTGCGTCAACTCCACCTCTGACATTTCACCAATTCCGATACTTCAGCAACTTCAAGTGTGGCTTGCAGTTACTTCAGCTTGCAATTACTTTCTGCAACTGCTAAGAAAACACTAACCATTATCCTGCACAAGTCACTATTATCTCCTCAACCCCTTTCTGATGACTAATACCTGCTCCTAGAACTGTTAGGAGCGAGACTGAGACCTGAACAGGCAAGTAGAAGAAACGTTATCAAAAAATGTAACTACAGTTTTAAAAGGTAACTATGAAGTTAAAGAAATGAGACTTCCACTGAGTCAAGGTATTAACCTTCTAAATAGTGTGAAATCAAAGTCCTTCCCAACCTTTGCAGTGTCTGCAATTTTACGTTGTACACACGTAGCACTGCTATGTACTACAGTGCAGATATTTAGTCCACGCACTAAAAATGCTTTTTTAACATCCAAATGCCTACAACAAAGTCCCTTCTGTCAGCTACTAATTCAAATTAAGTACTTTTGCAGGAGCACCTGCACAGGGAAGCAGGGCAGCAGGAACAGCAGTATGTGCCAGCCACTGTCACTGCCTGCCAGCGAGGTGGGTGGCAAAGCCACTGCCAGGTGAAGTGCCCTCCACGGCACAGAGACAGCCCCTTGTGAGAGGCACCAAGCCCAGGGAGACTCAGTGTCACCCTGCAGAGCCACCACCACAACCCCACCTTTATCATCAACGTCTCCAGCAATTGGCAAACCCCCACTGTGAAAAAACCCTAAGCAAACACTCTGCTACTCTTAACATTAAAGATAAATGCAGACAAATCAAGTGCCTAAAAGTAATCAAACTTTAAAATATGGGGATGTTGGAGTTTGCTTGGTTTTTTTCCCATTTATAAATACCATTTTCAATGCCAAGTGTCACTGGAAGCAAATATTTAATCAAGAATGCCAGCTGAAGCTCTGTTTGTAGGTAAATATTTCCCTTGGTCAAACTGAAAATTTCTCTCCTCACCTGTATCGTCTGAGATAAATTCTAGTCCATACTCAATTTGATAGCTATGCTATTCCTGAAGGTACAGGCCCTATTCTTAGCTTTAATTATAAACAGCTAATTAGAAAAAGTAGAAAAATAAAGATGTCTTCCCTACTGACATCAGACAAGCTTTTGTAAAAATTTGATTAAGTTCCAATGAGCATTTGTTACCTCCATGTTAAATGGGAGTGCTAATTCTTTACTGCTGAATTAGGAATAAATTTTTAGCTTTGGCAAGAAATGAGCCATTAGACGTACGTACAATAACACCAGTGCACAAAACAAATCACAATTAAAGGCAGAGAAGTTCCTATAGAAAAGCATACCACTATAGGATATGTATTTTAAAATAAATTAAGCTATACCCAAAAAAATCACCTGAAATACCCTACTGTTAGTATAAAACCTTAAGCTCCTTTAAATAAAGCAAGAATGAGCATGTACAACTCAATGAAAAAAAAAATTCTTTCTACAACTTAATCTGAGGCTTTTCCATACTTGTTACCAGTGCAGAGTTGCTAAAAGCCCTCAAGGCTGAAGTTAGAAAACTCATATGAACAAAGCACTTGTTGGTTCTCCATCATACCAGCTTCTTATCACTCTAAGTTTACACGCAAGCCAACACACAGTCCTCAGAAAACTTGATATAAAGGTACATTAGGTTTAACTGTACAAGTAGGAATCAAGTTTTAAATCAACAAAACACACTATCCTGCTAAGAATATTGAAAGCTACAAATTATTTCATTTGCAAATGCTGTCTTTAACTCTCATCCAGCAAAATCCTCAGTCTTTTATCAAGATTTTAGTCAAAATAATTTTCTAAGGCACAGAACAATTTAAAATAGAACATATGCATTGAGAAAAGAAAGTATTTCTTATATCTTATTTTGCTGGATTTCCATGCAAATCTCAAAGGTAAATCAATCACGTCACACTCACTTCTGAACTTCAAGTTATGCCTCAAGCTGACGTTTGAGAGACTACTACATTTTTTACAGACAACCACAGAAACTCTTGCTAAAAGCCATCAAAGTCAGTGGAAATGCTGGTAACAAACCTTTACATATCAGTAACACGCTTCAAGCTATAGCCATAAAAATTGCTGTTCTTTTGAATTATGTTCTGAAGACAAACAGCTAAAATTAGCCTTTCTTTTCTACTGTAAAAATCCTTGCAAGCCTGCAAAAAAAAATTTACACAAAATACTTACAATACTAAAATTTTACCCTCCCCTCTTTCTTGAGGGTTGCAACATCTTGAATTATAAGCTGAATGCTTTGAATTCTGAAATAGATAAAGTACAGTGCATTGCTCACTTGAACAAAGTACAATATAGCAACGTCAGTCCGTTCTGCCACTAAATACCCATAGCAATCTATGCATTAGTACTTGCTCTTATTTTTTTAACAAACTTTCCTGTTGACCATTATATTTTCGGCCGTAAGTGCAAAGTTTTACATGCGGGATGCTGCATTTGTATCCTAAGCGCAAGGCATGAATCAGCAAACAAAGAAAGGGTGCTCGATGACGTCTGTTTCATTCTCAATAAAACTCCTCCACACCGTGTACAAGAGAAACACGCTTTAACTCTGGCATCACTTCTTGGTGACGGTCATTTGGTTGGCTGTTCTTTTTAAGACCATACACCTTTGGTTGCTACAGTCAGAACACTGCAATTAATTACCCGATTTGCATTCAGGAGAGACTGGATTGACAGCAGCCGTTTAAAGAAAGGACACACGCATTGAAATGTTTCATTTTTACTATGACACTCACAAAAATGATGCGGGAGGGGGAAAGCCCTTAGCTCGGAGGGCCCCACGCGGGTGCCGCAGACACGGCGCGCCCCGCACGGCCCGGCCGCAGCTCCGATGTGCCCGCGCTGGACGAGCCTTTACTGCCGCCTGCCTGAGGCCCGCGCCAGCCCCGCGGGGCTTCCTCCGCTCTTCCTCCGGAGAACGTCAAACCCAGAGGTCCAAAGGAAAGGATGGACACGCAAGAGCCGCCCTTTCACGAGGGCTGCGAAAGGTCTCTTGCACGAAACTCTTCCCTGTCCCAGCGCCGGGCCATCGGGACCCGCGCTGCTCCTCGCCTTCCGTCCCGCGAGCATTAACTTCATCCTTACCTTCCTCTCGTCTCCTCCGCTATCGACATACATCACGCTTTTATCTAGGTTTTTTTTTTATTATTATTATTTTCTCGCGGTTCGGATGGCACAGCAGCGAGCCCGCCGGGGCAGGCACACCTTGTGGGCTGCCGCCGGGGACGCGGAGCTGCCCTCACACCTCGCCGGGCAGTGCCTACCCGGGTACTGACAGGGTTCCCATGCCCCGCTCCGGAGGTGGGAAATGCGGAGCGGGGAGCGCTGGAGGCCGTTCTGAGCGAGCCCCCCGGCGCGGGGAAGCGCGGTACTTTACCCGTGCAGAAGGTGACGAGCGCCGAGGGGTCGCAGGCTGCGGCCAGGCAGGACAAGCCTTCCTCCATCCCGCTCGCCGCCAGCGACGCCGAGCCGGCCCCGCCG
>VZRZ01004912.1:498466-530324 GCA_013398175.1 Climacteris rufus
GGCGGCGGCCACGCGCTCGCTGGGGCACCGGCCGGGCCCGCGGCCCCCGTGCCCGCTCCGGGGGGAAGCGGGGCTCGCCGGGCGCTCCCGAACAGGAAACGGGCAACTGCTCGCACACGGGCAGGGCCCGGCACCCTTCCCGTAGGAAACCACAGCGACTGGGAACCGACACCGCCGCCCCGCTGCCACCGCCCCGCGCCGTGCTCGCGGCCGGGGAGAAAACTGTGACAGAACTATAAACAGCCCGCAGCGATCCGTCTGTCCGCCGGCATAAAGAACCACGGCAAATAACTAACGACAACACCCTCGCTCGATTCAGATAAACCATTAGTGTTTCAAAACATGTCTGTCTGTCAGAAAGAGCACCGATCTGTCGTCAGTCGGAGCGCGACACGAGGAGTGACATGAGGAGTGGCACGGGGAGTTCACACGGAGCGGGGAGGAAGGGGGTGGCAGTTTGCTCAGTATTATATTGGAATATTTTTCACATGACATCTTGTGAGACGAGAAAGCAATGACATCACTGGCAATATACTCGTATCCATTATATGAAAACTAAGCAAAATATCATGGCTTAAAAGCAGCAGCTTTGCAAAGCTATCATTCTGTTCAGCAGAAGGGAACTCGTATTATAAACGCATTACAATCTATTTAATGTGATCATGATTTTGTCTGTCTTGCAAGACGAAGCACAGCCAGATGAGAACTAATGAATGCAACATGTGTTCATTCTTTTGGTAGCCGTGCCTGAAGCCAATTGGCAGAATGACTACAGCAAGATAAATGTCAAAATAAAACTATTTGTGAATATGTACTGCATGTATTTTGCCTCTTCTATCATACTTGAAATAGCTTATTATTTTCAAGCTTTTCAAGCATATTAAATAACTCTGGATTAAAGTTTAGATTTCCAGACAACAGTGGGATAGTACAAAAGAAAAAAAAAAAGCGAAGTCCATGTCTCCATTCAAACAACAAGGAGGGGCAGGACTTTTCTTTTCACCATCAGAAACAGTTGATTAGAAGGTTAATAGGTTCATAAGAACACATATAATTAAGAGAGCACACGGCTGGTTTTGTGTGTTTTCCCCAGGATTAACAATCTACATAACCACAGCAGTATATTTCTTTTCCAGCAGCTCCTGATTGACTGGAGGAACTGACCTCTGCAGTGATCTAAAAAAAGAGATCACGGTCAGCTGAACACAGCTCTGCAGTATGAAGTCAGCCAGACAACTACTGTGATTAATAAAAGGAAACGACTAGTAAACTGAATGATGGAAGATGATAAAGCATAAAAGGCAAGGGCACACAACTATGGAAAGGATCCCAATAAGCCATGGGCCTCAACACACAGCTGTGGCACTGGGATTCACCAAGAACCCAGGTTTCCAACTTGGCCCAACCACTATGTTACATCACAGCATTAAACAATCTTAACTGCAAGATGAAACACGGAATCTTTCCTTGGGTGGGTTGGGCAGATAGAATAATTTAACATGCATGCTTTGGTATCCTTTTAAACTTAAGATCCTTCCCAGTAAAACTATGAAGTCTTGGAAGAACTTACAGGTAAAATCCCTCATGAGGCCAAACAGACATTGTATGTGCTGGTAAGACCAGCACCCAGAGCAGAAAGAGGCTTGATGTGCAATCTTAAGCAGCCATTAGTGCTCTGAACAATGACAGATTATCATTATTATTATGTTCAATTGGCAAGAAGTGTCCAATGTAGTTCACACCAATAAATTTATTTTAGCATGTATCAAGTTTACAGTCAAGCACTTTGTATTAAAGAAGTTAGGATCTCCTACTGTAAATTGGGTTTGAAATACTGATATTTCTGGGTATCTATGGCCCTAATTTTTAGCTCTAAAACTAATGGATTTCCTCAGCATAGAAAAACAGTTGCAACACAGCAATGTTTTAAACAGAGCTTATTGCCTGCTAAATCAAGAGTATACAGAACGAGGCAGAAGGAACCAAAACAAATATTAGAGCACCATCTGAATGATCCTCTGAACTCTAACTTTTGAAATAAGATTTCAGAAGCTCCAGTGTATACAGCTCACCCTGAAAATGGCAAAAGCAGTCTCAACCCACCCCACCACCTGTTCCCTGCTGGGCTGAGGGCTTGGATCAAAATTGCTTGACTTGCCTTTAAATCTCAAAGGAAACCCTTAACTCCTCATTAGGATTATTCACTCTTCTATCTCTGGCCCATAAGTGCCCTTCTAAGCAATCTGACTATCTTCAACAGCTGCCTACCCCTAAACTTCTCAAGCTTAAACATCATCTCAGGTCCCTCTTCCTTGCTGTTATCTAACACGAATGGTGGGGAATGAGGAGGTGGTGTTCTTAATTATTTTAGATAGGCACAAATAATGAAAAAAATACTTAAGATATGGCACAGATCAAACTAAAATACATACACAAGTCTTTGCTTAGGAAAAGACTCTCAGATTATTAGCAGTGCAAAGTGCATTATTACACTATGAAAAAAAATAACACTCTTCAGTCTAGCAAAATTAAGCCTGTCAAAGATCAGGAACAGAGCTCCACATGCTGCACAAGTACAGATTTGTTCATTGCTTGTTTATCCCTGACACACAGATATGTAGGAACACTACACATCTGCTAAGAACAGTGGATGTCTCAAAGACTGCAGAAGTGCCAGATTCTGAATGTACAAAAGGAATAATTTCAGATGTACTTTGGATTTTCACGAGCCAAAAACTACCCCAACATACCTTTCCTTCAGAGCTGGGAGTAAAGGGCTCCTCCAGCTTTGGAAGACAGCCATAGGAAGGCGTGAACTCTTTGGAGGCACCACTTCTGTGTGAAGAGGAGGAAGAAGCAGCTCCCTGTGTCCCATACCCCAAAATTGTCTTCCAGTCACCCAGAGCTAGCTGAGGAAACTGGAGGTGCCCCCACCAAAACCACCATGTCCTCAGCTACACAGACTGCAGGATAGACATTTGTCCCCAGGACATCTTTAGTACTTAACAAACAAAGAGGAAGATTATTTCTTGAGCTTCCTTGGCAAGTGATGCTGTTCCAAAGAAAATACATGCCATTACATGAAGTTTGGAAATTGGTTTTCACAGAATTGGGGTTTCCTAACTTCCTTCAGCGTTAGGAGATTTCAGATCCAAGAGCTGCTGCACGAGGAAATCACAGTGTTATATTTCATCCAAAAGATTACTGGAAACTCTTCCTACCTACCTTATATTCAGAAAAGCTATAACTGTACCTAAACATCCCAAAGTGGTAACTGTACTGAGGCTAGTTCAATGACTTGCTTGCTGTTGAACTGCAAGAGGGCAGCACTAGTTAATTTTGTTTCCTCATATGTATGAAATCAATCATTCTTCCACTGGCAAATGATCCTTCAATTATTTTGCTTTCTTCAATCTGAAAAGAAGCCGCAGCAATGTTTCAGTTGGCAATTAACCTTACTGCCAAACAGTGTCACCTTTCAGCAGCTGCATTCATTAGCTTTACCCCACAGAAAAGAGAGAATAACAATAATTTCCTTAGTAACTACCCAATTCCTAAAGACTTGAAGCCTTTTATTATTTTTTTCTTTAGAGGGAGAAGCAATCCTTTCAGTCTGTTTTTAAAATCAGGTTTTATCTGCTATCACCTAGCTAGAGCAACAGACCCAAACCATCTCATCGGGTGACACAAAGTAATTAAACACAGTTTTAAAAGCCACACTTTCATTAAAGATGCTCATTCCATCAAGCCTGTTTCCAGCAGGACTTGCAAGTTGTACACAGATTAGTGAGCTATGAAGGACAAGGACAATCTAGCAGGGTCCAGTGTTCCTATTAACACCTGCAGGATGTGGCAGCCTCTGCTTACGCCTCTTCACTCCAGGTGTTGGCACTGTAATAAACCCTATTAAAGTCTCATTTTCTGAAGCATTAATACCAGGAGTGACGAAAGGCAGGACCTTTGACTATGATTAAGGTCACTTACAGTTGGCATATGGCAACACTACTGCTAAAATAAGCATCCCTGCCCTTCTCCTGCATCCTTCCCATTCTCATCCTGCTCCTGCCAGCACAACTCATGGGGCTGCACAAGAAAGCACACCAGGAGACTGAACAGCATGAAATCTCACTCATCAAGATCACAACAGGAAAACTCACCAGGCCAGTCATATGGTGTATGGCACAATGAACCATGCTGCTGCAGCAGCAGGGAGGTGGCAGCATCCTCTGGAAAGAGTGGTGGGAATTGTGTCTGTCAACAGCAGCTCTGCCCGTGGGTGACTTAAGGAGATTGTGAAACACCTACACTTGTAAATCACATTTCATTGCCAGAAAACTGAGTGAAATAAGAAGTGATACAGAAGACAGTAAAGTCACCAAGCAAGCAGTGACAGGGCAGGATGTGGCAGAGAGCACATGGCAGTGCCTGAGACCTTTCCCTTATCACCCCCCTCCTAGACTCTAAACTGAGCTCCTTCATCCTATGGCATTCTTCTCAAGACAAAATAGCATGCAGAAACATAACAAGCAAGAGGTGTACATTGGGTCTTAGAAATTGTCCTGAGGCTGTCCTCCACAACTAAACCATACCCAGGTTTACACTAAACCATACTAAACCTGGCTCAACCAGCCTAGAAAACAGATCTGAAAGGGAAAATTTATTTTGTTTTCTAAAAACACATTGCCTAACTTGAAAAAGAAAACCCGCAAAAATTACAAAACTCTCCAAATGCAAATGCATATTTTAAGAATAACCACATGAATGTCTATTTTTATCAGGTGGGTTTTGAGCTACCGGAGGTGGCAGCAGGCTGATATGGAGAGTAGGAAGGGTGGCAGTGTGTAAGGCTGGTACTTCACTGAGCACAACACAAACCACAGCTGTAGCATGCCTTCCGCTGCCTGCCTGGAGCACTTGCACATCACTCTGCTTGCTGCTGCCTTCCTGCCTATCCAGCAGACAAGATAAAAATGCATTAAATCTAAAACACAGACACAAAAAGGTTTTTCTCCTGCAAATTTCATGTTGGGCTTATGTTCCAGACCACATAACATAGGTGGTGGCCCATGAAAACAATCCTGTCCATGGGGAAAAGAAGAGTCTTAACAGTAGCATTCTTTTAGATATAGCCTCTATCTTTATGGAGATAATCAGTTTTATCTCTGGTCACGAACTTACACAGTTTCAAATGCATAAGTTTTGCGTAAGTGGTGTTTTTAAAAGAACAGGTAAATCATACAAGGTTGTTAAATATGAAGCATTTCCATTTTCTGAAAGTGATCAACAGAAGTTTGATTATTAATAATGACAACTAACTGGTGGGTTTAGTCATACCAAAGCTATGGTTATGGACTAGCTATGGTGAAGTGACTGTTGTCTAATTATTTAGCCCATGCCAATAGAAAGAAAAATATTGCTTTTGCTATGCAGAAGTGGGGAAACAGTGCTGTAGAGACCACCTATAAACTGTTTTCTCACAAAGCACATTCAAAATTAAGAATCTACCTCCAGAGATATGACACTGCTTAAGAGTTGCATATTCTTTCAGAAAATGATTAAATGTCATTCTTGCATGTCAAAACATCTCCAGATGTTGGCTGTTTCCATTAACATATTGCTGCAATGGTGACTATTTTTACTATTTTTAAAAATAGTAAAAAATAAACTAAGAGTAAAAAACTCAACAGAACTTTAAAGAGTGCACTGTTTATGACAGAGACCAAGTTTCTCATCCACTCTGAGATGCTGAGGAAGTAGAAAAGCTTTTATGAAAACACCACCACCAAAAAGCAAAATCCGTCACACAAAACTAGTTCTTATTGAGGATGTCCATAACAAGACTTATGGATGCACACAGAGCTTGCACAGTGGGTGAGCAGCTCAGCTGTGCACTGCAATCACCCCATCCCAAAAGGTGGCTCAGACATACAGCAAGGCAAGTAAATGAGGAACAAACTTCACAGGTGCTCATCTGGCTTAATCCGGACGGATAGGAGCACCTTTTGGCTCCCAGACTCCTGCATATGCCAGCATAACCCACATCTTCCACCTGAGGGGTGGGGTGATCATCTCCATTTGTGACCACGCAGCATAAACACAGTATCTCTGATTTAAATATTATCTAGTACATGCAAACATGATGTAGGTGTCAGACCTTAAGCTATTACACCACTTCAGTTTGACCTTATCAAAAGATCATTTACAGCCACACAGTTTTGACATATTATATATAGCAGCTGTACAGTCCATAAATTAATTACCCTTCTGATGGCACAGGCTACTAAACAAAGTGGTTTAAAGGGAATATGTAGAGACAGTTTTATATCCATGTCATTCCTCTAAATTTAATTTACAGCAGATTTTTGTACTCTTAAGAATAATGGGTCACAGTAATGAACATCATGGTTTATTTACACATATAGGATTGAACTATTGTGAAATCCTCAAGCAGGGCCTAGGACTTATGCTATTGGAAAAATATACAATATACACATTTCTTTTTTTTTAAAAAAGACAAATATGGAAATTCTTGTTTACTTCTCTTGTTTTCTCAGTATTGTAAAAAATTGCTGTATATAAAATGGGAAGAACAAGCCATACTATTTCCATGAATTGTTTGATAAAAACTTGGCATTAGAATGGAATTAGCTTGGTTCACACACAGAAGTCATACAAGACCTTTCAACTAAGTAAAAAAATTAAATCCGCCAGACTAGAAGTCATGCTTACTTGAAAGTCTGAATAACATTATGGAAATTAGGTATTGATTGCCCATTTATTCTTCCTGCATGAGTAGCAGCATTACAAAAAAACTATGACAACTGGTACCTTTGCCAGCCTCTCTGGAGAATAATCAAAGGACAGTAAGAGAGAAACACCCCACCATTTTAACTGGTAGCTCTTTCACAAGAGTCAAAACCAAGGTCAACTTTTGACTACAGAAGTGTGTTGGTATTCCAGGAAAAAAAAAAAAACAACAGTCTATGGGTCAGGAAAAAAAATTTCTTCCCCTGAATCACCAATCCTGTTATGACAGCTAAAGGTTCAAAGCAAGCAACAAACAGGAAAATTTGAAAGAGGGAGAGAGAGGTATGCAGCAGTAGAGGTCTAAGAGAAGTGACAGACTAAACAGCTGTGGTGCAGACAAGGACACCATGCTACAGGAGAGAAACACCACACAAGAAAAAAGTGAGAAGGTACTTGGCTTTAAGAAATGCAGCTGGATTTTCCAAGACTCCAACTTACCAAAGATTCAGAGACTGACTAAAGGTCAGAAGCAGCAGGAATTTGATGGTATCATATTACTTAAGAGGCTTTTCCATACCCTGTGGAACCACCAGCCCTAAGAGGTGGGGATGGCTATGGCAACATATGATCACACTATGTCCTTACTTCACCACAGAAAACTTCTGTACTCCAGATCTACCCAGTTATCTTCAAGTAATAAGAGCTGAGAAACAAGAGAACAATCTAGAACATACTGAAGTCACAACTTTTCAAGGAATTCAGTCAAACCTCAAATGCGGAGTTTACCCAACTGTTCCTTCAGAAGGATAAAGTCCATGAGCTAAGTGAATAAAATACCAGGGTGATAGGGCTACAACCAAAAGCAACTTTTTTGCTAGCAAAGGAGACAACAGTACTGACTGCTCTAAGCTCCCAACAACTTAGGATAAGGAATAATCTCTGTGTATCTGCATATAAAGTAAACTAAAATAATAAACACTATTTTCACCCCCCCCTTTTTTTTTTTTTTTTTTAAATACAGACTACAGAAGCAGTTGTATTTTTCTTAATACACCAGGGTATGAAGCTAGTAGGCTATGGCTAACTAGCTCCTTACATGCAAGTTTACACAATGAATCACGGAATAGCCTGGGTTGAAAGGGACTTAAAAGTTAATCTGGTTCTAAACCCCTGCCATGGGCAGGGACACCTTCCATTAGAACAGATTGCTCAGAGCTCCATCCAGCCTGGCCTTGAACTCTTCCAGGGATGGGGCATCCACAACTTCTCTGGGCAACCTGTGCCAGTGTCTCACCACCCTCACACCTACAAGTTTCTTCCTAATACCTAATCTAAACCTACTCTCATTTTTAATCCATTCCCCCCTGTCCTGTCACTCACTACATGCTCTTGTAAAAAGTCTCTCTCCATCTTTTTTGTAGGCTCTCTTTGGTTCCTGGAAGGGCACAATTAGGTCACCCCAAAAGCTTCTCATTTCCATGCTGAACAGTCCCAAATCACTTAGCCTTTCCTCATAGAGGACTAATGTGCACAATTCCACCACAGGATTTTTAGGCAGAAACTTGACAAACGCGTTTACATACAGCTTCTTTTAATACAAGTTTTGGGGCCTTCTCTCATATCAGCTTGTATCATGTTTAAAACACTTCACAAAGCCAAACAGAGAATTACAGAACTGTTAAATGCACATGGCTACACATATTTTAAATTACGGGTATAATAAAGCATTGTTACGTTTATAATCTATGATGTTCTCTAGTATTCCAGATTTTTAAAGTGACACTTGATCTCAAGACAGTCTTGAGACATAAAAGATGTCCAAACCTTAGTAAAGTGATCTAAATTAGTTAACAGGAATATATTTTTTTAAAATCATACACAGCAGAGGTTATATGTGACCATTGAAATGTTTGGTCCAGTATACAAGTTCCCTAAAAAGTCCACATTCCTCCTTTTTCTATCCTCAAGCCAAAAGAATTTACAGCATGTTCAAGAAGTTTTAGTCAAAACAAGACAAGAAGACAAACAGTAACAGTGATTTATTTATCGGTAAGTCTGTAATCACCACAGGAACTTACAGGACACTGTGCAACAGACAATGTTACAATTTCAGTGTAAGTTTCATTTAGTAGAAAAGTTTTGCTTGCTATCTCTATAAACAGGAAGACTCAGCTATTTCCTTCAACCAAGTGCTAGTGACTTACTACCTTAGCACAGCCCACAGGAAAATCTACTTGAAAGTAACAAAGCTGCAATGCTGGACATTTTATTGTATTTCTCCATGGGCTGTATTTACAGCATGAATATGTGTTGGTTTGTTGGGTTGTTTGATGCCTTTTTTCAACATAAACAAAGGCTTCTACAGCAAAGTATGCACTACCAAATTATATTGAAGGACATCAGAACAAAAGGAATGGTATTAGATAGCAATGAGAAGACTGGTTTAAAAACCCAGAAAATTCCAGTCCCTGTTTCTGAAGTTTTCACTAAATGTTGCACATTTCTTTAGGCATCATTTGAGGATGTATCCCATTGGCAATGTAACAGATTCAATGCAACCTTAAGTGTGTTCATCCCCATCAAAAATACAGTTTTTCACTATTCTGTCAACTTATTCCATATTCTGCCAACTCATATGAAAATAAAGTATAAAATTTTACTATAGCAATCAGGAATTAATGAATTGTTGCAAGTCACTTGTGCAACTCTCCTACACTGAAATAGCTCAGATATTAACAAATTAACATAGACACATTTGTATTGCAAAACTAACTCTCAAAACCACCTTGCTGAAGGTCTGTCACCTGCCAGGGAGGCAGCTCCTCCCAGCTCCTTCAAAACCAAGTCAAGAGAGAGCACTTGTGCATTGCAAATTACTATACTTCATATCTTTCAAGATTTTCTTAACAGAGGATTTATACCTCAGTACTTTTCTTTGCTAGGCTCTTGACAGAATTCAAATCTCTCATTCTGTCTCAACACAGGAGAATTACTTGATTTAATGAGTAACCCATTTGATGGGTAATCATGCAACTGATTTTATCTGCTTCACTGCTATCAAGAGGTCAGCACTACCTTCCATTAAGGCAAATTACAGGTTTTCAAGCATACCTGCAATCAGATGAAATCAAGTTTGTTCTTGCAGCATCCTCAAAACCCACAGAGGATATGTGCATTGGAGGAGCGTGGGGAGAAGTGGAAAGAAGAGAATTAAATTAAACTACAATTTGGAGGAAGCATCTTACTGTTTGCACTGATGAAATCAGGTCTATGGCATTATAATGGACATGAGAGAACACAGCTTATTTGCATTGTCTCCTTCCTTTTCTCGTTTACAAATCAATTGTTATTCTTAGGCAGGATATACATTGGAAGGAACATACTAGCAAACAGTAAACTGAATTTGTAATCCAATCTTAATCATCCACCTGAAGAGCCATACAAAATGGTCTGGAATTATGCTGCATCTGAGACCACTGAGCAATGGCATCAAGTGCAAATATCAACATATGATGAGCACTTGGTCTACTTAAAAAAAATATATCTTTTTAAATAAAAATTGCATTACTCTATAGTCACAATAATTTTGAAATGTTAAATAGCTATTTATTTCAGTCAAGCCCTGCAGTCTGCAAGAACACACGACCCAAAGCAATACCTTGAGCTCCCTGCACACAGATGTGGTGTGGAGCACCTTGATGCAGGTGGGGAGAGCAGAGTGGCTTTTCAGCACAGGTCCACTCTCCTACAGACAGGATGGACTCAAGCAACAGCTGTGGGAATGGAGCTGACCATTCCTGAAAACATGCCAGAAAACACTTGCAGATAACTGCTTTCAAGGTACCACTCTCCAGTAAAAGGATTAGAGTGACAATAACATGTACTTGGCACAAACCTCCGAGTCAGGAGTTTGGTTTAGATCATTAGCAAATTATCAGTTTAAACTGGATCCACTGTTGGAAGATTTGATTTGATAAGAAATTTTCAGATCCTGTTGCACAATTTCGCAGGGAGGAGCCTGGCTAGCAGCTGTGCTTTGGGAGGAAGGGGGATACAGCCCTGAACACAGACCACCTTGTAAGCCAGGTGATGGACAGGCTGAAAACCAGGGAGAAGCTCCAGTTAACTGAAGAGGGAACCAGGGCTCACCTCCAAATTATTACACACTATGCTCTGATACAGTTTAACATAACATGCCAAATTCCAACAAATTATTAAAACAAGGTATCCTCATAGATACAGAAGTCTACTGAAAAACAACATTTTTATAAAACTATATCCTAATACCAATTGGACTACTTGGGCTATATTAAATATTCTCTGATACTGTCACTGCTCCATATATAACACTATGTTCCTAGTGACTATCAGAGCTTCTTTTGTAAAAAAGAATGGCTATTAATATTCTTACTCCATCAGTTAAAAAAATTGCTTTTGCAAATTATTCGCGTACTTTGATTTCCCATAGTTGTTTTGCTAGGAGAGAAAAAGCTTAATAAATTCACAAGGATGACAAAAACCTGCTTTAGAGTACAGTACAGGAGACTGTACACCTGAAAAGTGGTCCATTATTAAAATCTGACACACTAGTTACTAACAGCGACATTTTCCTTAAAGAGAAAACAACACTGATTTGCCATTTATGTTTTAGCTCTACCTTAAACAGAAAGAGTTGGTATGATTGTAGTCTGAAAAATAAGTATCTTTGTAGGTAACAACAAAGTCACCTTTTCCTGCTATAGGCTGCTGCCCTAGTACTTTTGTAGATACTACCTCTCATGTTATGGAATAATATAAAGTAACTCCCTAAGCAAGGCATTCCATTTTTAATATTTTTTTCAAATGTTCCATTGCCTTCTGTTCCTTTATGATCTAACCTTGAGCAGCACAGGTAAGACAGTGCAGCATCCTACAAAGCGTTAACTGACTCACAGCCTTCTGCTGGCTTCCCAAAACATGGAAGCAGTACAGGAGAATCAGTTTGAGGTTCACCTGAACTGAGCACAGTGACATAAAACACTGATGCATTCGGTACTCTGGATTTGCTTTTTGAAGTTATCTGATGCTAACAGAGAAGGAAGGGGTAGGGGAGGAGCATCAGCCTCCTATTAAGAGGTGGTGGTGTGAGTTTATTCTACCATTCCAAAAGTATTTTTCAATATTTCCGGTGGCTGGAGGAGAGTGAAGCCTCCCACAGATGAGTGAGGTTGTC
The DNA here is from genome assembly GCA_013398175.1 of Climacteris rufus. Taxonomy (NCBI): domain Eukaryota; kingdom Metazoa; phylum Chordata; class Aves; order Passeriformes; family Climacteridae; genus Climacteris; species Climacteris rufus. Next base: position 510,426 of record VZRZ01004912.1, read on the forward strand.
TGCTGGGCATAGCCACTAGATAGCAGAAAATGTTCATGGAGACAAAGTTGAACAGGTCAGCTAGGCAGTGGCAGTTCAAATTAACTATCTTGGTTTAAACTGTGTTATATGAAAAGTAACTGCCACATCCAAGCTTTTCTTAACTTACCAAGCAGATCCTAAATACGAGGCCAACCTCAGAACACAACTTGTTGGGAGAAGGGCAGTTTCTTTGATCTTGTGCCAGTTAAGTCAGGGTTATTTCCCCACCCACCCACTGTACCTCATATGTCTGATTTTCATGTTTTTTCTTTTTACAACTCTGAGGGCTGATTCCCATTTTGTTAAGCAAACACAGAAATTCTCTTCCTTATACTTCACAGCTTCATCCAGAGAGGCTTTAAAGAAAACCAAACCTTTAAAACATTCACAATGAAGTCATATCCATTGGCAGTAGAGGTGATGATGTAAAATACCCCACATCTGGAGCTGCAGGAGGCCTCCTCTACCAGAAGAATTGCAGATTTCAGTCCCTGGATATGTGTCTCTTGGTAATGCTCACATCACTTTGGCTTGCTTGAGCATTCCCAACAAAAAGGAACAAAGCCTGTTACTTTTTATGGGCCACATGGATTGTTCTGATGCATGCTGATCCTATCTTCTACAAACCAAGCAAGGATTTAATTGCACTGGAGCATTAAGCAGAAAGCCTTTAAAACTCTTTTCTGTTGAACCTATGTGAATTGCAAGTGGCTTTATCAGAAAGGATTGAAGAATGTGCCATTCTGATAAATAACTGCAGTGATGTATGTGGGCAGGTGCGTTTCCAAAGTCATTTCAAAACACACAACCAGTAAGAAAGAATTATGGGTTTCCCTTTCTAACCTTCCCAAAGATTAACACAATTTCAGGTTCATAAAAAAATAACCACATACTCTAGGCATTGTTGACATTGCTGGATTGTTCCCAGCACAGTTAGGAGGGGCTGCATAATAAGAGCAAATCCGTACATCTGAATTATAAATGCAAAATTCCTAAGTTCCAGTTTAAGCCAGACAAGACTCTGTAATTTTTAATTCTATTCATTCTTCTAGATATAAGCTGAAATGTTGTGCCCATTACAGTTTTGTAATTCCTTTGTAGATTATGAAAATAAAGCAGTAAAATATATCAATGAAAACAAACTCATGTTTTTTTCCATAGTAAGAGTCAACTTTCCAATCCACTGGAAAATCTAGCAAAGCAGCAATTTATTAGCCATGCTGAAGAAATCAGAGGTACACAACAGTATTCCAGGCACACAAAGTGAAAACCAAAACACAAGCCACATGAACACAGACCACCCTGCAAACCATCCTACAGACAGGACGGATTTCTCCACTTCAGCCAGTACTTTGTTTCCCAAACCTTGAATTGAACAAGGCCCTTCTTAAGGAACCCTTCTCTGTGATGCTTTTCCAGCCACAATGAGACAAGGGCTGCTCCCAGCTCTGTGACAGACTGGCACACACCAGCCCCATGGTCTCTCCAAAGCAAGAACAATCTCCTGGAGGCACTATGGAAGGAGATGCCACAAACTCCCAGCAGCGCTTGCACAAAGGGTCTGTTTCCAAATTCCTCCAGGAATAACGACACTAAAACTGTTTGCTCCTCTTTGACAACATGCACAAAGGCGCTAATTCCACAGGTTTGGGAATAGATAAGGTGTAATATCGGCATGTTTGACCCTAAGGACCAAGCAGGAAATAAAATGTAGGTGATGTTAGCAAAGAGGGGAGGACAGACGGCCAACAAAATACCTGTATTTCCTTTAAATATTTCCTTTTATCCTGTTTTTGCTTCTCTTGCCTATTTAAAACATGAATTATTGATGACAGAAACTGTTTTGAGGTTCTTATTATGCTAAAAGAAGTGCTTAGATGTATTATGAAAGGATATTTTTTACTTTTCAATCTAGTAAGTTTCTTCCAGTATTTCTGCCTAGAAACAAATAACATTAGCCCAGAATTTTTCACAACATAAACAATTCCAGTCCCATCTGCACATCAAAAGGACAGAAAAAAAAAACAGATTTAAAATTTACACTCCATTTTACTCTCCAAAAGGACCTTGATAAAAACAAAACCTACTCCTGGAACAGCAAAGATTAAAAACATTTATTTTGAATCCTTATTTCTTGTTTTTCTCTCTTCTCCTTAGTCTAAATAGAGAGTTGAAAGATCTGGCAACTAACCCTTCTTTTGTCAAGTGGCAAATAATGGTACTCAACACTCAACAAGATTTGCGCTTCTCCAAATAAAAGCTAAAGGGTCCCTTTCTCGGCAAAGCAGGACCTGGTTACAATCCCCCCTAGATCTCAATGTGAAGTCATCTGAAAAATAACCTGCTTGTGGGGTTATCCTTAGTGATAGGAGCAAACAAGACCCCACCTGCAGAGAGGACCAAGAAGCATCCTTCAAGACTGCTATGTCTGTGTGCAAAGAGGCATCTGTGACCCACAGAGCCAGGCACTGAGCTGGCCCCCCAGAGCAGCTCCCTGAGGGTGCGGAAAGGACAAAGCAGCACCAAGGCAGAGGGTGCTTACTGTGAAATGCAGCTGAGTTACAACACATGCAAAACCTCTTCAGTGACCATACAGGAAAGGAAAGGAATTACTGCATTAAGTGAGAAGGCAAAATGATAGTTGCTAATGAGTTGGGTTTGGCTTTTTCTGGCATGGGGAGATTACACTAACATTAAAAACATGTTCACTTATTAAGGGAGCAGCAGCAACAATATGCCTGGGTCTACTTGAATACTAAAGTCTCCAGACAATATTAGGAAGAAGTCTCAACAGCTGACAATAGTGAACACTTTTGACATAGAAAATAATCTGAAGTCTTATTGCACATGCTGCAAAGATAAATTGTAGAGCATTAAAAGAAGTTGTTAGACAGGATGTGTCCCACTTCCTCTTCCTTCTCACTGAAAGCTAAACAACATAAATCACAACCAGTTATTTCAAATGTAATCAAACTCCACCAGGCATCACTACTTGCTAATGCTTTCCCTCTGCCCATCTCTCCTCACTATTAACTCAGAAGAATGAAAAAGAAAAATCCAACAAAAAAAAGCCCCCATGCTCTGCACACCCTCACCTACAGACCCACAACCAGCAGGCCTGATGACATCATCCCCTTCTGGACCTTAAGTAAAGCTAAACAAATAAACCCAAACAAAAATTAGATTTAAAAAAAAAAAGAAAGAAAAAAGATGGAAAAAAGCAAGAGAAAAATGGAAAAAGAAAACAAACACAGAAAACAAAGCCACAAAACCCCAGCAAATATGGAAGAGGGTCTGGACAGTTACATGAAGGGAGCATTCTCAACAGTACAACAATATATGTAGCAGATCCAGAGGTACAAGTAAATTTTAATCATTCAAAGCTTACACAGTTTCACATCACCATTCATGTCTGTCACCCCACTTTCAGAGGGAAGAACCACAAACATTTACCTATACAGTACAAACACTTCAAGCAGATGCATTGCTGTGCACATGGAATTAGAACACAACTTGAGTCAATTACTGGTGTGATCAGACATTTTACGTGAGTCTTTCAGTTCCTAAACTTTCTCATACCCTAAAATTGCAATTAAAGGTAAAGGGATCACATCTGGAAAAAGAACCATACAACTTCTTGCTTTTAGACAGCCACATCTCTCATATGGCAGTTAAAAACCTGCCGGAATTTCCCCTATAAACATGTTTCCAGCAATTTCAGCTCTCCCACGCAGTCTTTGGTCCTAAAGTAACAGTCTCCTGCAGAAAAGGTTATTTTTTATAAACACACACACATACACACAAATAATTTGGCCACACATTTCTCTAGCATGATGTATTGTTTTCCACATGCAAGCACTGGAGTGTCCTACCAGAGCTGACAATTAAAAGACTCAAAAGAAAAAGCATTCGTCTCACAAAAAACAAGTCTTTGCCAAATTATGAAGTACAAGATGTAGGCTAAGAGAAACACAGACTTTGAGAGGTGGTCAATACTTAGACACAAAGGCCAAAATTGCCAGGTAGGATAGTACATGAGGGAGGACAAAGAAAGGAAGGAAGAGAAATGCTGAAACATAGGACTTCTGAAAATTACCACTTTGGAGAGCAACTGGGATCCTACAGAAATTTACACCTGATCACAGACAGTGTTCCACAGATTATCTCTCAAAAAACATCAAAGAGACGTGTGAACTCCTGGGAACCAACATTTTATTAAAAAAAAAACCAAACCAACATGAATGTTAGCAATGGCATGGCCATAACAGCTGAAGGATTCCTTTGGTCAATGGTCATTATCAGTCACAGGACAACAGGGATTCTGTCCCAGTCAGTTCCTGCTGTTGCACAGAGATGAGTGGTAGTTTAAGCAATCACAAGTCAATCCTGACCATTTCTGATCACTTCCCAGGGACACAGTCAAACCGTCTGGCAGAGGGTATTCAGTTTCTTTTCCAAGCTAAATAACAAATCTGTTGAGGAACCCAGACTACCTGGAGGAATAAAAACCTGACCTGTAATGCTAAAACTAAGCAAGAAAGCTTTTTTTTTTTTTCCCCACAAGTGAAAAAAAGCTTAAGAGCGAGCAGCATGTTTCAGAGGATACAGGGCACAGACAGATGAGTAAAACCAACTGGGAGCCTGCTGGAGCTGAACCATGCAAAAGAAATACTGAGGCATGGCTGTTATTATGCACTGCAGTTTCATAAGAGGGGTAGAAAGACAGCTACTACACAATGAGGTTTAAGAAAATATTTAGGAAAAAGCAAGCAGGAACAAACAGCAAAGAAAATGTTTTGCCTTCCATTGCAACAAAGATAACAAAATGACACACTGAAAATGAGGATAGGGTAATGGTTATTACCACGTACAGTGTGGAAACAAAATTAGACCATTTATAATACAGAAACAAGGGGATCTGGACAATCTCCATTCCATAACACTGAAATAATTGGCATTCACAACAGTGACAGATATGCCAAAAATTACTACAAGAGGGAGGGGGAAAGGAAATAGTTTGGGAGAGAAGGAAGAGAAACCTTGATGCTACAAATGCAAAAGAATGACCTTGATACGACAAGATCGAAACAAAAGAAATGAGAGAAATGTAACTGAGCAGTGAAATGAAGACAAGGCAGATTTGATTTCACCTGGGTAATTTATTCCTTGACAAAGGAAGAACTTAACCCAGTGAACTTAACCCAGAATTAAAGCAAGAACAGATGTGTTATCTCAAACAGTAGTATTTAAGTTATAGATATACGACATTTTAAAGACGAACGAAGCACTGGTTGCAAGGCAGGCAACACATAGATAAGCTATCCAAATGAAGAGAAGATGTGTTCCTTAGGTTTTGTGACATCAGGGCTTTACATAAGTTACATAGTGACCATATAAAAAAAGCAGGACTACAATAACAACTTCTGGGAGACCACAGTTTGGAGAATCAGCTGTTCCTGAAAGCATCTCTCAGAAGCAAGGAGTCTTTTGGGCTAGCTGGAGCAACACAAACACAATGAAATTTAAACATACCAAGTGAAAAGTGACTCTGAATAATAACTCCTGCTATGATCAGGGACCCAGTAATGGGAGGTGAAGGGGAGAAGGGAGCTGTCAGAGCATCAGCTGCTGTTTGATACCCATGCTTGGCAGTACTTCTACACACACACACAATAAATAGGTATTTTTAGTAGAAAACCAGATAGATTAATTATATAAGGTGTTGGCAAACCACTAGTTATAGTTTTATATACATAGTTGTGGCTACCAAGTCAAAAGCAAAACAAAACCAAGCCACCTGCCTTTCCCAAAACCAGTTTATCTGAAACAGGTGCAGACAAGACAACTTAGAAGACAAACAGCAGAAAAAAACCCCTGTTTTATAAGGGAATCTAAAGAACTTGGGATCCCCTAGCTTCGCAATTAAGTGCTGAACACAATAGAGCTCTGTAGGTGTCTTGTTTAAGGCAGGATGGACCTCACAGGAAAAGGAAGGCTTGTTTTGGGGGTAGAAGGGGAAAGCAGAGGCTGGTGGAAGGACTCCCAGTGCCCCAAAGCCTGAGGCATTACTCCATCTGCAAAGATGACTGGCAAGCTGTACTTCAACATGAAAAAAAGTTTTAGCACAGCACCTCATTTATATTTTTCACTACTGTTTGAGTGAATCTTTCCTGGGTGGGACCTCTGTAGCTTAGGTATGGTCTGTTCCCCCACTCAGCCAGGCATTTACATTTAGTACATTCCCTGTTATAACAGAGATGTAGAAAAAACATCTCTGAGCTTTTTTGCTGCCTTCCTAGGGCACGGTATGCTTTATTCACTTTGTCATTTTAAAAACGCTTTAAAGTTGTTAGAACACAAGGGCAAAGGGAGCAACAGGCCCATCTAGATTTACACTTCTCTTTAACGCGATTGTTTGGGGAAATTGTCCCCTTCAGCCCTCCATTCCCAAGTCAGCTGTACTTTAATAGTCCATTACAAGAAGAGAAACAAATCTCAATATTTACTTTTTGTTGAACTATCAGATAAACGCTGGGTCTATTTCTGTTCTATTCACATTCTCCCACAATTTCCATTACAAGGTATGCACTAAGCATTTTGACAAGAAGTTCCCCACTGCTACGAATCTCAGTGCTAAAAGAAAACGGAAATGTTTATTTAGGTTTTGGTTTCAAACTCAAACAAATTTTCAAAATTAAACTGAAATTCCCTTCAGCTTATTCCACTGCAAAACAGGCTCACACAATCTGGGAGCTACAAATACAAACTCAAATGCTGGAAAGTGAACTTGAATCCCATTTTACTGGCAACACCTTTGGTTTGTTTAACTGTCCTGAACTACAACAAAATGTATACTTCTTTTGGATTCCTTTGATTAGAAATGCCTCATAATGCCTTTTGTTCTCTTCCCAAGTTTGCATGGCATCCAGCAAACAGGACTACCTGCACTGGGTGTAATAGAAAATGCAGTACCATTTAAAATTCATTTTTAAATTGTTAGGATATGCATATATACTGTTACTTGTTTTAATATTCTGGGTAAGGCAGGCATTAAAACCTAAATAGGATATCTGCATGATACTTCAACAGAAATCATATGCATGCCCAGAAGAATTTGTTTTCAGCCAATTTACATATTACTTTGCATGTATCATACCTCTCGTCTTTCCCTTTTGTCGGAGGTTGGGGGATGCCTTGGAATTTTTCTCCATCACTGCTACTAAGCAACAAATAGCTGGGTGATTAGGGCCATCAACTCTTTTGTGAGAGACAAAAGGTGTGCTTGGGCGGGGCAGGTAAGGGAAGAGCCGGCCATTGGGACAGACACTCTCGGGTCAGACACGGAGAGGAGAGGCTGCTCTTTGCTTTTGGCTGCGACCAGAGGAAATCCAACTGCGCCCTGTTTTTCTTCTCTTGGCTGGGTGAGCTTGGATTCAACCTTTTTCCCACTGGGACGTGCACGTTTCCCCGGGCTGCGTTTTCTAGCAGCAGTTGCTGGGAGAGTCTGTCTGCCTCTGCCGCGTGAGACCGCGGCGTCTGCTGTGACTGCAGAAATCCTTGCTACCTCGCTAGCTAGCCAGGGAGAGCCAGCTCCTGCCCCTGCCGCCCTGTTTTTGCCGCTCTGAGCTGCCTGGCTGCTCTCCAGCCTGTCCGCCATTACCAGCTGCCTGAGGCTGACCTGACCCTGCGCCACAGCGCCACCTGCAGCCGCTCGGGAGTCATCGCAACTGCCCTGCCCGACCGGGAGCTCAACAGCGCCCCCTGCTGTTTTGCGACCGTGATTACACCGCACGGGAAAGTCATCTGCTATTGGTTTCTGGTTCTATTTATGGTTGTTATTATTGTTATTGCTTGTTTATAGATACTAGTAAAGAACTGTTATTCCTTTTCCCATATCTTTGCCTGAAAGCCCTTGATTTCAAAATTAAAATAATTCGAAGGGAGGGGAAATCACATTCTCTGTCCTAAGGGAGGGTTCAACCTCTCTCAGCAGACACCTGTCTTTCAAAACCGAGACACCTTTACTTGAAAGCATCACACTATTCTGGCAAACCAGCCATCTTTCCCCTACCCTCCATTCTGCAGCCTCTCTCTGTATTTCTTTCATTAAACACAAGTTCAGCTTGCCATACCCTATAATGTTTTGCAGCAATTACCTTTGAAAAAAGTTGTCTTCTCCAACTGGCAAACATGACCAATTTGAAAAGCAGCAGTCTACTCCCAAATCTAAAGCACTAAGATGAACTATGAAAGAAGGAAAGTGCACTTGATTTGAACAACTAATTATGGTTTTCATCCCTGCTCAAAAGTTAGTTCACAGTCAAAAATAGGTTAAAAAAAACCCAAAAACCCAAACACACTGAAGGGGCAAAAGTTATATTAAGCCTATTTGCCTACTTCAGGTTTTTATTTTTTCTTATTCTTTTCTATGTATGAATGATGAGGTCTAAACCTCACTTTGGCCAGACTGATGCATAAGAAAAGACAGCATGTGCATATAAGAACCTGAAACTACAGTCCTAGAGTTGATATCCTCTTATACTCCTGTTTATATTCAAGTGTTGCTGTTTGCAGGTTATCTACCTGTATGTCACATTTGCACTGTTCAAAACCTGATACAGTAAACGACGAAACAAAGAAAAGGAGTTGTGTAGGACAAACAGCTTAAAAAAAATATCAAGACTTTCTGACTGCAGGCATTAGTTTTTCTTTTCCCCTTGCCTTTTAGTAGAAGCACTAGAAACGTTTAACAAAATTTTACTTACAGAGCAGTGGTGCTACTTTGCTGATTTTTTTATTAAAGATAAACATAAATAAAGACAATATACAATCTATTCAAAACTGCTCAGAGTATTTAATATTTTTCTCTAACCAGCTTTCTCTGCATTATATGAATGCAGCTAGTCGTGCTAACAACAACTTTGTCCTTTCTTTTCATTCTTCAAAGGAACACAAAGGTAGCATGTTCTGTCTACCATAAGCCAGCTTTGAAAATATACTACAATAAGTTAATTTTGTTTGAGGATTATATATAGGCAAAAGCAAATGTGACAACTACACAAACTCCATTATCCCCACGGGATCTCCCCCTCAGCCTTCACTTTTCCAATGGCTGGAAGAACTGGTCAATGCACAGTTCAGAGGAGGTTTCAAACTCACACTGGTATTTCATTGCCCACACAGAACTTGTGCACAACATGCTTCTGAAACATGGATGAAATACTTCATTGTCACCAATAGTTCTTCCGCATAATCTTGTGATTAGCAGCAATATTGGCTCCAGGAGCCTCTGTCACCTCGCTGCATTGCTTGTCCCAACATTTCTTTCCTCTGCACAAGTTCATATTGGCTGGTGGTAGCATCTACTTCCAAATTAGAGACCTGCCAGGGAGCCTGACATGTGGGGAAAAGGAACAAAATCTCCAATGGTAGTTCAAGGTAGAAACTTGTTGAAAATAAGCCTGCTTGTGGAAATGTACTGGAGTTACCAGGAAAAATGAACTCATGAGGAAAACTATGATATTGTTAAGAAAATAAAAAGCCTTTAGGTAACAAGCATGTTATAATTGTGGAAACCCCAGATGTCCCACAATTCAGGACTTTCCTTGCCTGATCCACTCCTGAACTGTATTCATTGCCAAGCAGCAAAAGGGAGATGCTAGGGGAAGACCACCAAGGATGGTGGAAAGATCCATTAAGGTATGGTGTTGGGAGCCAAGGCCCCTGTGCTGAATCTGGGTGCTGGCTGCTGCTGCTCTGGGCAAGCCAGCAGGACCCAGTGCTAGCACACTCATTCCTCTAGAAAATACTGTCTCTGCCAGAGCCAAAGGTGGCTCAGACACAGAGTTAAGGAAACTGAGTTTCAGAAAACACCACCTCAAATCCAGAAGCCTCACTGAAGGTCCTCCGCCTTCCATCCCTTGGGGAATTCCCTTGGCTCCTGGGAAACACAGCCACACCAGACAAAAAAAAAAATTAAAGGTCAGATGTGCCACCTAGGAAAGTCAAGAAACACCAGGAAGCCCATAGTCACTGGACTGGGGAGACAGCATCCACAAAAGAGTCAACATCCTATTATTGAAGCTGCTGAGCATCTCCCTCACAGCCTGATTAGTGTCATTGTTTTAACTAAATTATTCTCTCCAAGGTTTCCTGGAGTCAAGCCCATAAACCAGTGAGTGACCAAATAGCCCATTAGGATTATTTCCTTTTCACAAATTATGTATGCAACACAGATTCTGTCAATGAGGACTGGAAAAAAAATAAAAATCAAGACTTTTTCTTTCCTTTTATTCACTTGCCCCCTTGTTAAATACATAACCCCTCAATAATTAAAAGCAGCTTTCTTGCTTTTCTGTATTTGGCACACACTAGTCTGATTGCTTAACAGAGTGCTTCCTCATGCATAAAGCATCAGTTCTCTCCTCCTTGTGTTTGTGTGAGCTCTATCCAGACAACCTAAAGAGACAAGATGTTTAAATCTAGAAATTTCTCTCTAGAAGGCATAGAAAAAGGAGCTTTCTGTTCCTGAAAAGCAACCCAAAGCCTTGCCTGACCCGGTGCAGCAGTTCAGCATAAAACTCATTTTAAGAGACTTTCATTTAGGGCTGTGGTGATAACCCAGCAATCCCTCAGAAAAAATTCTTCTAGAAAATACTTCTGACAGCAACAATACATTAAGACATTCAACTATTCTAGGTGTTCCCCCATTCTCCTCCCCAGAAATCAAGGGTAAAACTACAAAAAGAGCAGGACCTCTCAGTTTTTAACCTCAACTTTAACACTGTTATTAAAATTGCAGCAGATTTGACCACACTAGAACAACCAGGTGAACCAAATGGCACTATGTGTTTGATGGTGGTATTTCCTTCTTCCCTGTGCACTGCTGAGACACAGCACCTCTGCTCCCTACAATGCTTTCCTCAAAGGTAGAGGCAACCCTAATCCTCCTTCTCTTCAAATTTCATAAAGATGCTTTAACACCAGTAGAAAGTAGTCTTAATTGTTACTGAAATAATCTGGCAAAAAAAAAAGATTTACCTTTTATAAAAGGTATAAAGATTTATAAAGATTATAAAGATCTTTATAAAGATAAAGATATAAACATATACCTTTTAAAATAAATATATGCACACATATATATCTATAAATACATAGTATATACACATTTTATATGTGCATTATATATATTTTATATATGTTATTATAAAGAACAAACAAAGTCTCACTTTAAAATATGCCCTTCCTATTCCTGCCTCAAATTGTGGGTTTTTTTGGAAGTTCAAGATTCTCAAGTGACAGATGTTTACATGGGATGCAATTGTCAAGAGGGTTAAAGCATTTGTAGAAGGGAAACATATTATTCTCATTAAAGCACAGAACCTATAGTTAAGTAAAAAATAATCTGTTCTCATTTTTTTTTAATTTATTACACAAGTAAAGGAGAAATGACAATTTCCAGAAGCCCTACAGTAAAGACCTAGGCATCTAGTACAGAAATTCACAAGAACTGGGTATGAGTCTGCTTGAGCCTTCAAAAGCCTGAGACCATGGGTATATTAAACAGAAAGTTTTTAAAAAGGGGGCACAAAATGGCCTTGGTATCCCTTGACTCATAACCTACGCAAGACAGCCTATCATAGCCAAAGCTTTCCTCCCTCTCTCCCCGCATCACCTTCCAGCTAAAAAATGTGATAAAAAGATGCTGTTCCTCCAAACACTAAATTAAACCCACTGTCAGTTTTTTAAATTTTAGTAAAGAATGTTTTGCATCTTGACACATAATCCAGCAGACAAAGGTCCCTCATTGGGTACCTCAATCAAAACAGACCTTTCTGTTGAGCTCTTCAAGACATGATGAACTACAGCTACTTCAGAACTGTCCACTAAGTCTTTAATAAAAGCCCAGTTTTGTACTGACAGGGCTACACAGACAGCTTCTTGAACAGCCTTAAACTGTGAAGATCTCTAAAGTATTTTTAAAGTCTCATAAACACAGACTTATTGACTATGAAAAAAAGTCAGTAATTCCCAATATAGAGTAGATATAAAGTATTTCCTTAGCATTGTCTTCTGTGTGCCTGAGCACCAAGCTTCAATGTATCCTGCCACAGAGTACATTTTTCTTGCTGTACTGACATTGTAAAATGACCCACTTCTTCTGACCAAGATGAAAAGGTGACTACTTAAATTATTAGATGCTTAGGATTTCCCTAGCAGCCCAAACACACACCGCCATCACTTTAATCTAGACACACATAACAATATTACTTTATGAAAATGTTCACTTTGGAGAAGCTGCAGACATATGTTCACACAACAGACTTTTCCACATTTATACACACACACACACACACACACGTGCTCTCAAGCAACCTCCCCACCAGAACAGATGACAAGATGCTCCTAAAAACGTTGTCTCTTTGCCATTTTACACATTGAAATGGACGTGCTGAAGTAAATGCTTCTCTCACTGGAAAGACGGAAACAGTTGTTCTAATTAACTCAGTGCCTTAGAAATCTGTTCACTAGCAGCAAAACAGAATAAAATTAGCTCTTCACTCACAATCAGGCAGTGAAAAAAAGCTTTATTTAAAAGCCAGGTATATTGTTCCAGCTAAGCACAAGCCAAAGACTTCAAGTGACATTTACTTTGGCAGCCTCACACAAAACAAGATCACCCATTCTGCCTTCAAAAAGGGATTTTGCATTGACCACATTAATAGGACATTGTTCATTCCAAGTATGCCAGCTCACACAAATCTGGTTTTCAATAGAAAAAGTCACAGACTAAGACTATTTTAATTCCCCTTGGAAGAAAATAAGTTTTTTTGTGAAAGTTGGCAGTGTCCCTGGCCTTTTCTTCAATTAGGAGAACAAAGCCGATCAAGGAGAGATGGAACTCGCTATTCAAGAAATACCATGAGAGCACAGAACAAACTCTGTTTTGCAAGGGTCTGTAATTGCATGGACACAACAGCTTTTTTTTTTTTACCAAAGCACAATGAAATAGGCAAAGCCACAAATAAAAATCAAGGGCGCCTGAAGATTGTACAGAGAAGACATGATAAAACAGAAGCTCTCAATTGCCCCAGCACAGAGACAAAAAAGGGGAAGGCTGTATACAGAGTGTACAGGAAACTGCTGTTAGAGAGGGAAAACAACAATAGCAGTATTGTCCAGAAGAGAAAGAGAAGAGCAAGCTGGGCAAGCGAGGCAGCACCTTGCCTTTCCATTACCCCCCTGAAACAGAGTCCCAGCAGCTCCAGCTCACATCAGTCCAGCTCTGAAATCCTCCCTGCTTCCCAAGCCCAAAATGCTTTGTGCTGCACTTCATTTCTGAGGGGCTGTTCCACCACCGATCACAACTCTCAATCTCAGGATTAGAACCATTTCAAAGGCAGTTGTGTTAAATCTTCCTACCCTCTCCTATTTAAAAATCAGCCCTAATCACTACTTACACACAGTAAGCTTTGGTAATCTTCATGCACATGTATATGGGTGTTAATTCCTGGGGCAGGTAATAGAGATGGATGTTCTTTCCATAACTAGAGAATTTTCCTTGAGCTAATTGAAAACAGGCATATTTTGAGAAACGCATTCTACTGCCAATAATCGTGCAGGGAGGCAATGCAATAATGATTTATGAGCTGTGAATATCATGTAAATCTGTCTTCAAGTAAAAGGTTCATCTCTGCATAGAATAACTTTTAAGTACTCAATTATCAACACTCTTAATTTTACCTATTTCCTAACAAAGCAAAAAAACCCACCGCATGCCCCAGTACCTTCTCAGAGGTTGTCACATACCAAATGTGAGGGTATCATTTATATCTAAATGCAGCCAGAAAACCAAGCCTCAATTAAAACATTCTTAAATTAGATTATTGCATGTTTTTTCCCAGTCTTTTACCATCCCATTTTCACATTACTTTAGCATTCACCACTTACTTTGTGGCCCAAGGGGAAGGCAATAGTTAGTCAATCTCCTGGAAGCTAAAAGACCTTTTTCATCTAGAACAGCTGTTGTACACCTCCTCTTTTTACTGCCTTTTCCAGCAACCTTTTAGTTTGGGGCTTGCATATTACAGAGACAAGAAGATGATTTGTTCTGGGAAACTTTCAATAAAGTTCAAACACTTGAGCAACTGTCCTGATTCTTGTTGAAATGACATTCCCCAAACTACTTCTGAGGTACGCACAGTTTTCTTTGTTTTACCATTTAGAAGACACCACTTTTGAGCATCTGGATCTCTCAGGCATCTTGTGTCTACAACAACTTTACTTTAAGCAAAGCTGAAACAGACACTGGCTGTCTCCTAGCCAGATGAAGCCCTGACCACACTGACGTCCATTTGTATTGCAGTAGGTAAGTCCGCATATATCCATGGCTGAAAAGGCATCCAACGAGGAAATGTAACTTTTTTTTTCCTAATGAAAAACTACACTAAATACTTTAGCAAACATATTAAAATCTTTCATTTTAAAAAAAGAAAAAGGTTTCAGAATTCAGTGACCATTGAGTTGGCTGGACAGTGCTGCCCATGGAAAAAACCTGGGTTTGAAAGTTCATTCTCTTAGTCTGTGCCTAGTGGAAAGTACAGTTTAGTCTGTGAAGGTACAGAATATGCTTAAATCCTCCACCACCACCTCCAAGAGACTTAGGAAAGGAGTGGTGCTGATTAGCCCTGAAGTCAAGTCCGAAAACAGGAACATAAGAGAGAGAAATACAGCAGTATTAGAAAGTCAGAGTGGGAACAAAAAAATCTACTTTTGTAAATGATGACTTTTGCATGCCCATTTTAACTCATCACCAGTGGACTGTGCTGATGAATGTGACACTGTACTCAACACAGCAGAAGACGGCAAACTGCTTTCACTGAGGGCCTGTGGGAGCTGTCCCATCCCTTGGCAGTAAATTGGGCAGGACTAAGATGAGGCACAGCTGAATACAGCAACAAACGAACGACAGAAGCTCCACACACTACTGCTATAATTTCTTCACAAATGATTTGTAAAATGACTGCTTCATTTACTTCTACTGTAAACAAAGGTTTGACCCCTGGCATTGTGTCCTGCTGGAGAGGAGTATTAACAGAGATCTGAATGCTCTCCAAGACCATGGCTCTTGATTTCAGCTGTCTACATTCAGCAAACATTCAGAAATTATACTTAAAGTATTTTTGTTGTAAACAAAAATTAGAATTTGCATCCAGGGGTCAAATTTCAGAAACCTCAGTACAAAACTTCGGTATTTGATAATTAAAAGCCACATGAGCATGCACGTACACAAATATGGATGGCTCCAGGCAGAAATGGATGGATCTGCTTTTGAAATGCTGATCCTTCAGGACTCAATTTGAAAGCTGTTTTGTTTTTTTTTTCCCCAAAGCAGTTAAAACAGCTAATTTGTAATTACATGCTCGCTTGCAGTTTGATAATGGTAAGAAGTTACACTTGCCAGAGACTCAGTTGTGAGAAGAGGTCAATACACACAGCAGGTACAGCACAGGGACCAACTCAGCAGCGCAGCATATTAATAGCAATATGCACTTCAAAACTGTAATTGCTGTCCAAAACCTATTAATTTTGAAGGGATTGTTACAAATCCATAATTACAGAAAGGCAAATCCTCATCATAAAGCAGTGAAAACTATATTCACCAGTCCTAGAGGGAGCACTTTCAGCAGCATGGCTCATTAGAAAAGTATTTTTGTATTAACACCAGTATCAAAGACAAATGTTAATGCAGTACCTCAGAGCCACATTGAAAACTGCATTACAGCAGTAAAGACGCCCCTGCTTAATCTGATCCACTATCCCTGCACAATGAAAGGCAACTGAAGCCCAGTGATGGCATCCTGCATTGTTTTTCAGGTATCAAGCATAGCTCATTATGAAATCCTATTCTATAAACCCCACACCATCTATACCATCCAACACTTAAGAATATTGTGTGGCAACCTTACCACAATGATCAGGAAGAGAAACCATTTATTCTACCATCCAGGTGCCTTAATACAAAATGACTGGAAACCTCAACTGTACTTGCTGCTGCTGCTGCTTCTTCCAAAACTTGGCATTTCTTTAGCGCAGCTTCGTTGCAAAAGGAAGAAAGCAAACCACCTCAGTTTTGCTGGAAAAGGAATATGGCTGCGAACAAAGGTTAAAACTGAAAACTTGAAACTGCTTAGCAGAGGTGTGGCTGCTGAAACCTGACAGAGTTGCGTCACCAAAATTTTACTTTGGCAAACACTGCTTCCTGAATTCAAACAAATCATAGACAGAACTATCTTTTGTTCCAGCAATAAGCAATTATTGCACAGACATGCTTTCAAGGTCACTGGCGGGAAGAGTAAACTACACCAGGATGTGTCAGTCATAAGCAATGCTTTAAAAAAGTTAACACCAAGCAATACATATTTCAAGCCTTCCACACTTAGCAGGATACAAAGTGCTTACTTCCTTTCAACTGACCACAAATAAACATGAACAAAAATACCCTTAAAAAAAAAATTACTATTTCATCGGTTCATATTCTTCTCTATTACACTCAATTTTTAACATTCATTACAACCAAAATTATTTTTTATTACATTGGCAAAGTAAAACAAAATTAAATGTCTTGTTTTAATGGGTTTGGTAGAAGAAAATGTTGCCTGGAAAACCATTTTAAGAAGAGAAAAATAAACAGGGACTTAGTTTGTTTTCTTCAGAAGTCTACTGCAAAAGTATATTTGCAAAAGAAGCATTTTTGTATTTGTTAATGTCAGGCTATATAAACTCTATCAATATTCTAAAAAAAACAACAGCACTCTAATTATAAGTATTGTTGTACTTGCGTTAATAAAAATATTTCCTTTTAAAAAAGGTAAAGACAACAATTCCTAAAAATGTCACTTATTCTTTTCAGGAGAGCAACAAATGCATTCTATTGACAAAAATAGGCATAGAGAAAAAAAATCACAAAGAAAAGCCACTTTTAAAAGCAGACATGGCAAGCAAGAGTATAAAGAAAATAAACATAAGTGCTCTAGAAGAGATACAAAGCACTCTTCTTAAGGATAGAAAAACACCTCTATTAAGAAAGAGGAAGATCATCCCACATTTGTCCAGCAAGGAGGCTTCACACCCTTCCTGAAATAGGCTGATGATGCCTGAAGTTAGATACAAGACATTTGTGGTGGTTTGACAAGACAGACAACAGCATGTTCTCATATTGAAGGTCACTAGGTGTGTGGAAACTATACTATGGGCTTTCCCACATAATGGTTAAATACAACTGTTTCTTTTAACTCCCCCGTGTTTTCATCCTTCAGTTACGATAAACTGAATATTGCCAGCTGAACATTAAGTGATAATGAACAAAATATGTGACTGCTGGGGCTTTTTGCCTTTGACAAACGTATGAGTTGCTGTGTCCGATGCTTTGATAGATCTAACTATATTTCAGGATTTTTCCGCTATACATCACCTTTACTGTGCTTCAGACTACACCCAAACATTACAAGAGCATTTTTCGTAAGCCACAGTTCACCCATTATTACTCTATTTAAAAATGCTTTCAAAGCACCCAACACGGCAAAATCATTATTGACTATCTCTCTGAGTGCACAGAGCAGGAGGAAACATCTCGAGCTGTTAGATTTATTGCCTTCAGTGAACACGTTCTCTCTCAGTGCACACACACGAGCAATGATTAACTCCAGTAAGTCAACGCAAACAGCAATAAAACACAGGTTTCTTCCCGCAAGCAGAAAAGTCCCAGTTAAAGCACCGTCCTTTCGCAAGCCTCAGAAACGTGCGCTGAGATAACACCTGACATGAGGGCTCGTCTTGCCCCAGGTACTTTACACCCATAACATACAGACTTTGAAGTGTGGGGTCTCTACTTGAACACATCTGCAGAAGCAATTCACACATCAAGGATTTATACATACCCCTCTAGGTAAAAAAGCACAGCTAATCCACTATAAATGCAATAGACATGTAAACTGCTTTGCAGATGTGCTTGGTGACACACAGTGAATGAGAGAAGAATACTTGTCAAGTGCATTATAAAGTTTAAAGTACCTCTGAAAAAGTATTTCACTACATTTGATGCTTACTAATAGCAACTGGATAGGATTTAACCTGACCTTCAAAAAAAAATATTTCTTTCGTAATCATGAATTATGGAGCTACCTGCGCCACAGGAGGGAGATGACCACCAGCCACCATCTGCACTAGATTAGATGCAAATCTCAAGGAGTGACAAGGAGATCTAACATGCCCAACCTGATTTCAGCTAACTCACATTTCTCTTTAGTAAGAGAAGAAATAAGTCAAAAGTGATATTTGTTCAGGACTGACTCAATTACACCAGACTGTGATCAGCCCTCAGATTTTTATTTGGGCACTTGAGATGGAAATTCAGGGCAGATCTCAACTATTCACAAGTCTTTTCTCCAGTCTTTACCTTTTCCAGTGGCTGCAAAGCAGGCAGAATAGGGCAGATGAAGGCATTGTGGCTCCAACAGCCACTAGTGTTTGGAAGCACTTGAACTGCTAAGGCAGTTCAGTTCCCAGACAGAGCAATTCCTCTTTAATTCTGTTTATATTCACAGAGATAACACCCCACACCATTCTCCATTGATGCTACAGCTTCCATACCAGCTTCTTAAACATCAAAGATACTTGTATGTTCATAAAACAAATAGTTCCTAATGATTTTCTCAGACAAAGTCAAGCAACATAAAAATCAAAGCATTTGATTTGGGGGTTTTGTTTGTTTGTTGTAGGGCAGAGGGTTTGTTGTTTTTGTTGTTTGTTTCTTTAAAAGGAAGTAAACGAATGTTCCTCCCATCACCCCTGACATACACTGAGGTCACAAGTTGCCCATGTGGTAGGGCTGTACTTCAGAAAAACATTCAATCTGGTGAGACTACTGGTGAATCTATCCAACAGCATGTATCAGAAAAAGGGAATGCATTTGCTTGTCCATTTATCTTGATAACACCTTCAGACATACACTATTCTGTAGTGGAATGAGGAGGGAGAACCACAAAAAGTAAAAACCACACCTCTGAAATTGGCTGATGCCCAAACCCATAATATTTCTACCCTTTTCTAAAAAACAAGATGATGTTTACTCTAACACCTCCTGCTTGCTACTCATACAAATGTCTAAATCATCTGAATTCTCAGAAGAGTTCTCTGCTTCAGTGGCCTCTGAAAGAGATGTGCTGTTCAATATAAACACTGATTCTGTGAGAACAAGGATAAGGAAAAAAGAGTGGGTGGGAGTATTTCCTTTTCCTTGGATTTAGTTTCACTGAGTGTTCATTGTTCACAGGAGATGCTCTACCTTTCCATTGTCTCATATGTTTCCCCCACACCTTTTTTTTTTTGTCCCTTGGAGACAAGCATTAAAATAAAGCATGCTATTTTCTTCCATGTACTTCAAATTTGGTTGCCCAATTCTGGATTTGAAATCTATATCAAGGTCCTCTTATCTGTAAACTCATGTTTGTCCAACCCCCTTCCTTCACAAGTTAAGACAGTAATTAAGCCTCTGTAAATCCTCTTAGTCCAATATGCTGTCTTGCCTCCTTGTTGCTCACTCATGCTCCTCATCGGGTTACTCTGTATTTTCTCATAAACTTGTCTAGTTTTGGCCAAATTAACTTTTCTTATTCTTTTTGTCCTTTAACCATGTTGCTCACACTGACAGCACAATGCAGATTTGGAAGAGAACAATCTCATCATCCCTAAATTCTACCAGAACTCCTTGGCATATCCAGCTGTGCTGTGCTTTAAGGCACCAAAAAGAGTATCATCCTATTCCACATTCTGAAGTCTGACACTGGTCTCTTCTTATTGACAAAAAAAAAAAAAAAA
>VZRZ01004912.1:536641-562800 GCA_013398175.1 Climacteris rufus
CAAAAAAAAAAAAAAGGAAAAAAACCAAAACACAAACCCCACCCCACTGTCAACAATGAAAAAAAATTAAAAGAAAAAATATATCAAACCTCTTCCTTTAGGTTAAACTAGTCTGCAAGTTGACAGCTGTCACTTTTTCCCTGGTTTTGACAGCAGATTATTTTCAGAAGAGTGACTACTCCTCATGGTATCGTGAGCAGGCTTCTACTCAAAACTGAGGGTGTTCTCTTTACTCCTACTGGCACCAATCTATACATCCAGAACCTTAAGCAATAGATCATTATTTTATTCTGTGCTGCCAGAACACTTGAGTGTTTAAGAATAACATGTCAATGCACCTCCATTTATCTTTATATTCCTTTACATTTGACAAGTCAGTATCACTAGTACCATATACAGCTGTATAAATTCACACCTGACATTTATTGCACATTCATTCCAATAAATTCTTAGGTTTTTATTTTGCTTTAAAAAAAAAGTTATTTGGCAAGAAAGTGCTGCACAGTTTTATATAACCTTCATATTCACTGCATCAACACCTGGGACAAAAACAATCATATGCAAATTTTCAAGAACCATTTTTTGCTCAGTTCCAGAACACTAGTTCTGATCTCTGCCACCAAAATTTCTTTTGCAGCTGATGTTCTGACCACTACATTTGCTAACATAAGTCACTTATGGCATACTGAAAATGATGTTCATTCATCAATGTGCCTTATACAAGATACTTTTCTTTCCATAGACCCATTTAATTAATCTACCAAACACTTGTCTGCTAGAGAAGTCAGCATACTTGTGTATCTTTTGACAATTAAAGCTGTTTGGCTTAATTGAAAAGCATGCAAATGCACCCTTGGTGGTGCAAACTTTTTCAAGGTCAAATCAAACAAGAAAAGGAAAGAACATGCCAGTAATAATGGAGTGAGATTAGCAAAATTAGGGCAGTAAGGCACAATGTGAGAATCACCTGACTAATGTCCAGCGACGTTACCTATTTTAAACACAATATACCTGTTTGAACACACATCTGCCAAGGGAGCAGACTGTGGTGGGCACTGGGAGATTGTGACAAGGAGGGGAAAGGGATGGAGAGGGAGGTCTCAGGGAGGAAGAGCAGGAAAAGTGGTCTAAAATCCGTGCAATCAACACAACACAGGTCTACCATACTAATCCTCCCTCAAGACAGGAGTGTTGGACTGAAGCATTCCAGCATTAAGCTGCTATGCAACACTGGAAACCCTGCCTCTGCTCAGACAGCAGTCTCCCCCATCAGCAACTCCATTCCTCACATTCACATGTCGGGAAAATGCTCCATGAAGCCCACAGACATCAGTTGTTCCTGAGCTGGAAACATGCCCTCTCATGCCCATTTTCTCCCTAGCAAGTTCATAGCTCCATGGTGTTCAGCTGTGACTTCCCAACACTCACTCAAATTGTCTCATTGTCCTATAAAACAGGACCCCTGTCCCAGTCAAACCCTGGTTTGGATGACCCCAATCATTTCAGGACAGTTGTGCTTATAGACTTTGGGGTTATCCAAGCCAAACACATGCTTGTTTTCAGAGGAAGAATAATTTACAAAACAAATTCTGAAAAACAAACAATAATTTGCCATCATATCCAGAAAAGAGTCCCACAAACCTTACAGAGAAAAAAAAATAAAGAAGTCATACATTTAGCAACTTTAAAACTTCAGTGACTTTAAAGCAAAAATGATCTAAAAATACTTCCAATACACTGAACCCTCCTGACACTTTGTGGTTTTACTGTCATGCATTTTCCTTAAAACTCCTCTTCCTCAACTGCTTTTCCTATGAAGGGCCTCCACATACAACCAGTGCAGCCAAGCTTAAACAATGTAAATTAGTACCAAAAAATTAACTCAAAGCAAGTGCAATTCTCCCATTAGTTTCTTTTCAGTTCAGATCACTTTGCATGTACCACTTTCACAAATCTAGACTGATTAAAAACAAACAAAAAGTTTCCTCTGCTGGACTGTTAGCTTTCCCCAAACAATTCCCAATTCCTTCTTAAACACAATGATGCATTTTTAGAAGTCTACAATATTAACAATTTCTGTTCCACTCTTAAACTTTCCACTATTCTGTTTACTAAATCTGCA
The DNA here is from genome assembly GCA_013398175.1 of Climacteris rufus. Taxonomy (NCBI): domain Eukaryota; kingdom Metazoa; phylum Chordata; class Aves; order Passeriformes; family Climacteridae; genus Climacteris; species Climacteris rufus. The sequence continues at coordinate 538,764 of VZRZ01004912.1, forward strand.
CTGCACAAATGTAAGGATTGGGTGAGAGCAGAAGATATGTGATTATCTCTAGAAGTGGGATGAAAAATTAGCTGGGTCATCAGGCCTCAGACGCAGTGGCTGTGGTGTAAGGGCAGCTGATCTCAAGTTCTGTCCCTCATGGGTCAGTACACAGGTCAATACTGCTTCATCTGGTCAATGGGATGGACACACCCTCATCCTCTTTAAGAGTAATCAATACCCCACTCCCAATGTAGCTTAAGGGAAAAATTCAGGTCACATTAAATAAATAACTTCTGGGTTGAGTCACCATTCCTGGAGGTATTTAAATGCCATCTAAGTGTTGCTCCTAGGGACATGGTTTAGTGGTGGACCAGGCAGTGCTGGCTCAGTGGCTGGATTCAATCTTAGAGGTCTTTCCAACATAAACAATTCCATGACTCTATGGCATCAGCCTTGGGGAGGACTTAAATGGTGGGGTATAGGGCTGCCACTCCCCAGCATCAGGACAGACTGGAAGAGTGGTCTGACAGAAGTCTCACAATATTCAGGAAAGATAGAGTCTTGCAGCAGTGCAGGAAAATCCCACACAGCAGTGCAGGCTGGGTTGACCAGCACAAAGAAGCGGAAGATCCAGGTGAACCAACTGAGAGGGGTCAGCAGGGGACCCTTGCAGCAGCCAAGGCTGACCACACACTGTGCTGTCTGAGCAGAACTGCAGAAATTGGCAGAAATTATTATTCCTGTCTGGGTGGCAGCTAGACACATTTCCAGTTTGGAAGTTACAGTCCCAGTACAGACACTGACCAGCTAGAGAGAGTCAATGGTAAGGAGGCTGCAGCACATCACGTAAGACCAGAGGCTGTGAGAAAAGCCAAAGCAGGATCCACTTCGATTCTTCACTACATTGGGGAGCAGGGATTACAGAAAAAAAGTGCATCAATCTCTATTCAGAGGTGCAAAGGCAAGAGGCAACAAATGAAACTCCAACTCGGCCACCTGTTTTAGCTTTTAAACACTCAATCCATTTTTTTTTTCTTTTTACCCAGACTTGCAGCCTTTCCTTTCTTCTAGGTATTCAAAATTCAGCTGGAGCAGGACCCTGAGTAACACTATCTCTGCCTTTGAAGCCATCACTGCTGGAGCTGGAGGGTGTTGGACCAAATGACCTCCAGTGGTTCCAACCTACATTTTTCAGTGATTCTATGATCTATTCTAGGACAGTATGCATGGTATAGGATTACAAATGTAATATACCAGCAAGCCAAAATGCACAGCCAGCCAAAATGCAAGAATAGAAGATACTACTCTACAGTCTTTTGGCATACCCTTGTCAGCAAATGCTCCAAAATGCTGAGTCAAAACTCATGGGGAAAGGGCAAGGAGAAGAAAAGAAAAAAATCCAGAAACACAAACACACAGTTGCTTTGACATATCCGTACTTAAGGACTGCTACCTTAAATATGGCAGATCATACCTTTCTGTGGCTCACCTTTGAGCAACAACACAGGTAGCACAGATGCTGGTAGCAATGAATTGGCTTGAAGGGTAAAAAACATGTAGGACAAAAGGTAAATGTTTTGAACTGGAAATTTTTAGAGATTCCATTTGCTGGTTTACTGCCACTAGAACCTACTCTGAAGTCACAATTCAGTAACTGATTTATTGATGTGTTTGAACAAATCCTGATGTCACTTATTAAATACATATGTATCACTCATTTTGTCTCAGTCAGAGGTACTTCACTGCAGGACATCTCGAGAAAAAGTCGGGAAAGAAATTTGTTTGTTTAAATAGAAGCATCTGATAGCCAGCCAAAGTCACAATGAAGTCTAGCAAACAGCCCAGGGAAAACAGATTTCCCGTAACACAGCTGATACAACAAACTTTCCTCCAACATAAATGTGGCACTGCTGTCTTGCAGAGCCAGTATGGCTGTGTTTGGGAATTGAGACCACTGGACACGTCGGCAAGAAATTCAGCTGATGTTAATCAACAGAACCCCATCAAGGAAAGGGGATCTGGCCTGCTGTGCTTTTGTTGCACATGTTGAAAAAAATTCAGTAAAGTCTGTTGTGATAACTTTGGTTTATGTTTACAGACAGTCCTCACGACAGAAAGCCTGTTAAGAACAGGGTAACGAATCAGTCATTTCAATATCTGATAGTTTAAGCCAGGAGTGGACAGAATTTACCTCTTTGAAGAATATGAAACCAGTGTACTCAACACACACAATACAGAAGTAATTACTCCTTTTTGCTAATAAATATCATTAAGATATTGTGTGTCTAAAGACCAACTTAGCTTTAGAAGTCTGAAAGTTCCTACGAAAACTGAAACCTGGCCGTAATTTAGATTCCCTAGCAAGGTGAAACAAGACGAACCTACACTGCTGAAAAACAGAGGTGCCATTGGAACCTGAAGGCAAGATAAGAGCTAGTAGTAAGCTGTTTCTTACACACACTCTGATCTTCCTGTATCCTGTAATCACAAGGACATATCTCATCTACTCTACTGAAAATTCTATTTTCATTTGAAAACTATTATTTTGAAGAATCTTTTTTTCACTGATAGCCTGAGGGGCAGAATGAAGACAAAAGGAAACAGGCTCATCCAGCACTACACTGCCGAAAAAAATTCACTTACTCTGTGTTGCTTAAGGTTGTGGGCATTTACAAGCCAGTCCACAAGCAAATCAAGGAGACTGAGGTGAACAGACTTGGGTGAAAGTAATTTCAGAACTTAAAATACTGGAGAATGTATTCATTAAGATATAATTTAAAAATAGAGGTTGAGACATGTTGCACACACTCAACCATTACAAAGAATGCAATTTTGACATTTGGAAAACATAGCCTCTATTGTAAGAGTTTCTGCATGAGGTATACAAATAGTTATTGAACTGAGTGCAATTTATACAAGCATACATGTGAAAAGAAGAAAAAAAAAATCACAAAGACAACGGGAAAGAGGAGAGAAATTATGTCAGTAGAAGATTCCCTGTTTTGCTGGCCAAAACATTAAGTCTTTTGAGACTTCTGATGAAAGGAGTATACTCAAAGGTATTGAACAGGCACTGCAGGAATGCTGCCAAAAACATGGCAAAGATGCTAAATGCTGAACTCCTCACCATTCTTGCCAAGCTGTAAATTAACATTTTGACCATGCATTACAATTTTGCAAAGCCACCTACACTGATAGCTTAAGCTACACACATTAATTCCAAGAGTTTTTGTTAGCTCGCTGATTACAAAGAAACAAAACACAAAAATAACTAACATGTGCAAAACAGCCGACAAGCAAAGAACAAACCGTACATGAACAGATGCCAGGGGAGGAAACAAAAACCCCGTACCTCAGAACACTAAAACCCTCCATGAGAGCACGTGTGGTAGAATGTGATCAGTGACTAAAGATGCCAACACTTATCAGTTTCTAAATTCCTGTCTGCTGGCTTGTCAAGTGTCATTTACAAAAATGCAGCCTGAGCAAATGAGACTTTGTTACTCAAGATAGTGTAGCATCAGAAATACAGGATTTAAATAGATACATCTGGTTAATTCATTTATAAAATAGAGAAAAACTGAATAACCACTTAGACATTTGAAGGAAGTATGCAGTTGCATCTAATATTGCTACCATGGTTCATTAAACTAGGAAGGTTATACAAATACGAGGTTTAGACATGTCCACTAAAAATATCAAGAAGGCTTAATTGTACAATTGCACTTTTTTGACCCCCAGTCGTCTCCATGTCACTTCAGATTTGCTTATTTGGACAACTAAAGTAAGCAGATCAGACCACCAAAAAGAGCTGGAGAAACCACTGTCTATCCAGTTAGGGAAACATAAACCTGAAACATTTATATTTAAGCATTTTAACCAGAGAGCGCCTGCCATAGGTAATTTTTAAACTGTTACACCTCCTTGTTAGCAGTTTTATCAGGGAGCATCAATGTTTTGCAGAATCAAGAACATGCCTACCATTTTCTTCTTCAGACAACTCACACTACAAATTTTGAACGTACCCATATAGAAAGACTTAAGTAATTAAAAGGCGTCTTTCAGACCAAATATTATCCATTTATAAACATAGCCATGCCAAAAGCTATAGCACTTTTTTTTAATTAATGCAGAGGAACTTCTCTATGAAGAGATTAACTGTATCACAAAGATTTAACACTCAACAATGCTCTAGACTTTTATGTAACACCTCATCTTATCTTTCAACACATTTTGGTTGTTGCAATCACCTGTGCTCCTAAGGCATTCTCTCCTCCCATCTCCAGCTCTCTGCAGACTAATGCAATATATTATTAAAGGTTTAAGTGTTTACTTCAAGATATAATGTGTCTCTTGTGTTCTGCTAGCCCACATTTCACCTGAGGAAACACCATTCGCCTATGTGGAAGGATATGCTGGGAGAGGAAGTGCACCTTCCATTACAGCATCTCTCCCTTTTTTTTCAAATCTTACATTTTCATACTTATGGCAATTTACTTCCACATGGGCCTGTGCTCTTCATGGCTGATTTCTACTCAAAGGCAATTCCTGCAGAACAACTGAACATAACCAATTCAGCTATTTTTAAAGCTGATTACACACCTACCCCACACCATCTTCCTTGTGCTCTGCACAGAAAGTTGGCAACTGAGCTGATGTAACTGAGCAATTTACACATGCTCCAAAACATAATTTCTGTCATAACTCCAAGATCTTAGATGCACACACACCCCCACCAGCCTTCCATCACTCGCAAGGGCACAGGTGGGCAGGTTTTGCCAGCTTGCAATAGTTTTTCTCATGGGCTTCTGACTCCTGAGCAAACTGCAGTCACCTGATAGAACAAGTCAAACAAATGCTCCTGAAGGGCTGAATCCCACAGGCACTGTAGGAAATACCAGGAAAAGGAGTCCCCAGAGAAGAGGGAGCTGCTGGTGGGTGTGGTGGCAGTGTCTTCCTGAAACCCTGATGCAGAGAAATGATCACAAACCTTAAAAAATGCCAGATGGTGTCTCACTGCTGCTACATCAGCTACTTATAAATCTAAAAATGCATGCAAAGAACACCACATCATGCATGCTAACCAGCCTTACACATCAAGGCAGGTTTTCCAGGTTAACTGCTCACCAAATAAATTATTTTTAATTCTGAAATTAATTTAACAGTAGGTAGGATTTTATTTGCAAAGCAGCGTTTCTGAAGTGGTTCTTATAACAGCAACTGAGCAAACAAGCCTGATACTGCAAAAGCTCATTCATTCCCTGCTTTCTCAAAATAACTGCAAGGAAATATTCTGTGCCTTATACACAAGGGCTTGTGAATATGTTTAAACTTACTCTGTGTGAGAAACAAGCCAGTCAACAGGAATATCTAGCTGCAAAGGACTGTTTTCATCCAACATGCTGAAAGACCAGGCAAAGGTTTCACAGCAAACTGATAAAACCCTTTAAAACATAGAATTTGAACCAAAAAAAGTCTAAATCACAGATAAAGATGACCACAGAAGTACTTGAGCCTAAAGAGAAATATCATTATATCCCTCTTTAAAAGATGCCTGCATAAAAATGGTACAGCCACAAGCATGAGAAAAAGCTTACCGTTCGCAGTCCCAGTCCTCCATACTGCTAAATTTTGCTCCCCTTCTAATCCTGGCCTCTTTCCTAGCAGTATTTCAGAAATAGCACTGTACAGTAGGTTCTGTACTCCAGAAACTATTTTACTCAAGTTGCATCTACAAAGATGATGCTTCTTGAGAAATCAAGATTATTTCTCTGAAGTTGCACATACTTGTAACATCATTCAAATTGATCTGATTTAAAAGAAAAAATTACTCACATTTACACTTCTTGTAAAATGGACATACCACAGAACTCAATTTTCCTGCATTACATATGGAAAATCTGTATTTTGCAGACACAAACAGCTAATGCCTCACCAAAGCACGAGGAGCCTCTTTACTTACATGACCCATTGAAAGGTATTGGGGCAAGCTTCTAAAGGCTTAAAACCACCAGCCTCTGAAGCATTTTATATTTCACATGACTCCTGAATAATTAGTAATTTGATCAATATTTACCCCAAGAAGTAGTAAAAGAAGGATAAAGTTCCCAGACACAGAAATAAATTTTCCAGATATTCTGACTTAGTAATTGTCATGGGCAAAACTAATTCCCATACTTTCCTCTTCCATGGACTAAATACAGTTCGTAGCCTTTCTTAAACCCCTGAAATTTGACTGTGGCAGCAGAAATAGAACAAGGGAGGATGTAGATGAAAAGGCAACTTGGAACAGGTACTTTTGATGCCATAATCATCATCTGTATTATTAAGTTGCACATGGACCCCACGTGATATTTTGAGTGAAACTAAACAAAGAATCTATTGACATGGGTAGTTATCATTCCCTACAATACTGACTTATAAAACACTGGTAAAACTATGTGAGAAATTAGTAAGTAAAAAGATCCAAGGAAAACACAAATAGATACACATAGTAAGAACTGAAATTACCATCCTGAATGATCTTGGGACATCCTAGTGCCCCTATCAAAAAGAACAAGCAAAGGACTATGATCAAGTTGCCCAGGGCAGCAGGGTAAGAGGATTACTACAACCCACTCCTGAAGCAGGGGAGTCCCAAATGATTTCCAATACAGGAACAATTACAATTTCATTAACTAAAACCCAAAATTACATTTTTCTCACCTTACTATGAAAGTGCAGCTGCAATTACTGAGACAAATTCTTAACCAATGCATTTGACAGCATTAACCAAGCTTATGCCTATTTCTAAGGTTCTTTTTGCAACACAAGGGTGTTTTCAGAAGGAACTTACTAAAGAGAATAAGCTGACAAGCTCTCAAGGGTATATTTCTTTCAAAAGGAGATGAATGCTGCACTACTGTTGACAGCCAGAGTCATGGTTGCAAAGCAATATTCATCATAATACTGTTAGGATCTTTTCAGAGGTTTATAACTTTCTCAGGGTTTTCCCTTTTTATTTGAAAGGCTTCACATTCACTCTGGGAACTGTCTTGATAAGCATCTGAATATGCTTCCTAAAAATACATATTTAAAAAGAACTGTAATCTAAAATGTGATCACTTAGGGACTACATAATGAGTTATGAAAACATCTATACGACCAATCTAAATCTGACATCCCTGTTAACTCAGGTATGTAACCAAATGTTGGGGAGGAGGATTTATACACCTAGCAAACAAAACAGGATCACTAGGGTTGGAAACAACCCTTAAGATCATCAAGTCCAACCTTCAACCCACCACCACTACCATGTTCACCACTAAACCATGTCCTCAAATGCTATGCTGTTTTTCAAATACTTCCAGGGATGGTGATGCCACCACTTTCCTAGGCAGCCTATTCCAACGTTTTACAACCCTTTCTGTGAAGAAATTTTTCATAATGTCCACCCTAAAACTCTGCTGGCATAAACTGTTATTTTGCACTCTTTATTTTCTTCTGCTTGTAATATAACTCTGGATTCACAACCTATGTTCACAAAAATAAAAAAATTACAAAAAAGAAGCAATGAATTCTGAAGAAATTTAATATAAAATAACAAATTATAAACCAGCAGCCTTCCATCTGGAACTATTCAGAGGCACATATGGTCATATTTTTAATGTAGAAAAGTTTTGTAATCTGATACTTATTTGCCTTTTCTATGATTAGGTGCTCCACAACATACTAGCTTTAAACTATGAAGCTCAAAATCAAGTCTTACAAATGAAGTATTAAGTCAAAGTTATTAACTCATTAATGTCAGGTTATTTCCATAAAATATACATTCTAAGAGATGAAATTATATTGGCTTATTTTTTCTTTCAGCATACAGCAACAAGAAAACCAAATTAAAACACATTTTCTCATCTGGAGCATATGTATAACTGCCTTAACAGGGACAGCAAGACAAATAGCAATAATCATATGGGATGATTATATCATTAGTTGATTTCAAGTTTGGGGTTTGTTTGGTTCAAAAAGCAGTACTATGTTTGTTTACATATGATTTTTGAGAAGACACAATGACATAGGTGGATGTGTAACATTAGGCTTCTCAGAAGGCTTTGGAATGGAAAACCCATTCTGTCTTTTCACATACCCTTTTTGAGGATGACAGGAAAAGACAGAAAGAAGTGGACGAAAAGGAACAGAAGAAGAAGGAAGTTGTTGTGTTTTGGAGAGAACAGGGATGTTTAACAGCATCCAACTGGCTCCCCAGCTGCTCTACTTACATACCAAGTAGTTTTTCCTCCCTCACAGCATCAGTCCTGCAGCCATGCCTCAAGGAGATATTGTCACCTCTGGTGGGTGGGAAGTGAACCACCTCCACCATGCCAGCAGACAGAAGCTCCACAACAGAGACAGGTGGGTCTTTGCCAGGGGGAACAGGACCACAGGCTGGCCACAGCAGGCAGCACACAACAGCCAGGCACCTCCTTTCAATGTCTTCACCCTCAATTCAAGAGATCTTCAAAAGGGCAGAGGCACAGTGCTACCTCTGCAATTTCCAAAACAAGTTTTCAGACCACTGCCTGCCCACTCACATCCAAGACCCCCACACCTTCCATTCTCAGAGACACAGTGACAAACTGATCTTCCAGGTAACCCTGACACAGCCACAAACAGGGACCCACCCAAGGCAAGGGCAGACCAGACATTGGGGCAGCCTCCTGCCCCTGGGCTCCTCAGGGAGGGCAAGGCTAAGTCTACAATGCTCAGCACCTCAAAAGTCCCCAGAAAGACCCAAGGGCTTCTCCAACACGACTAAAAGAATACAAGAGTTACCACTCTCACCCAGGACATACAAGAAAGTGGTCACCATGAGATAAACCGCCTAGCCTGGCAATTCAGATCAGCAATCAGTTGATTTTCTGCAGACACTTATCCACTACCATGCTGGCAGGCACACAGCATGAACCCCACTGGGTCACCCACTGCCCTGTGCTGCCAGAGCCACCCCTCACCAGCCCCCACAGTCCTCCAGTGCAGCATCATGCACCACACACTCTAAGTCATGAGATGGGGCAGCTCTGGCCCAGGCCAGCACAGCATGGGACTGGTGCAGGGGAGCCTGCACACATGGAGCAAAGCACAATCCCAAAGGCAGCAGTGCATGGTCCATCACCCAAGGAAGGAATGTAGTGAAAACACAGCCAGAGCTGGAATACATCTGGTTTGCTCTTGCTGACACTTTTAGAAATGTTTTCATGCAAACAGGAACACTGATCTACTAGAGGGCTATAAATTCCTACCTCAAAACTAAAACTGAGTGTTTTTCTGGTAGGTAGAAAGTAGCTGAACTGCTCAATATGCAGCTTACCTAAAAGGGAGCAGAACAGTGAAATGCAAAATGGCAGCAGAACACCACACATGGCAATAAAAAGATCACGATGTGTAACAGAAGAGCTGCAGTACCTCTTGCTAATTATAACTACTCTATATGACTGCTACAAGTCACTTGCTAGATCAATAAAAACAGCAGCACTGGAAAGCACTTAAATACAACTGTTTGTTCAACTACAAACCCAAAGATAAGTTTCCTGCTCATTATGTTAACACATGTGGGTTCAAAAAAATATTCACAGTAATAATGCAGATACAATATACACTGTGTGTAAAACAGTATGCACAGCAAGAAATCATTAACTCTAACACCACAAAACATAAAAATTAGCTGTAAAAGCAGCAGAGACTCTCCAGTGATCTGATGTTGCACTTCCTTCTAAGTTTCACGTTGTACACATGTAATTGCTGCAATAAAAGTCCTTGGAGAAAGGAGTTACGTCAAAGAAAACAATCAAACCATAATGATTAACAAATACGTGGAATGTACCTCAAAGTGCTCTTCTCTGATATAAATGCCTTAAAAATACGATTATTTGTTATACACTAAAAATGTGTAGCTCTATTTTGCAAAAACAAGTTGTTTCCTATTTCCATAGTAGGTTATCTTAAAATGCATTAACCATTCTGCAAACAAAAGAAAAAATTATCTAAAAATATAAATATCAAAACAACCCCACACATGTAAGAGTGTCGCTGTATTACCCAGGACGGAGGACATGAGCCAGTGCAGTGAAAGCAGCAGAAGCCACATTTATTATTGTATTCCCTTTATATGTGGTAAGAACCTATCAGGTGATTGGGCAGTGGTTACCCACTCCCCCGGGGTGATTGGCTGAAGCCCCACAACACCCAATTCCAAAACACACTCGGTCTAGAATCAAAACATCTCAGGAAAAACAGCAGGTGTTGAAGCGTTATCTTATTGTTTTCATAGTTTGCATGGGAAAGAAGAATTTCTCAAGAGAGGCTCTGTGCAGCCACATAAGAGTTTTCAGGAACTCCAGAAATCTGTTTTACAAATGTCAACAAAACATTTTCTTAAGTTATAAAACTAGGATTCATTAATCTGTCCCTAAAAACAAGTAGAAACTTACCTACTTTCAGTGTTTTACTCATATGGAGGATAGTCCTCCTGATGTTTTTAGTACATAAGAACATACGAAAAATTAGAAGAAGAGGGTAATAAAGAAAGCCATATGGCAGCCATCATCTAATTAAATAAGAAGGATGGTTCTTGTTAGAAGAGAACTGAGGAGTTCCTTGTTGGACTGAACAGCCAGTGTAGTGCAGCAGCAGCAGCACACTCCTGCTCTCAAGTCCCTGGAAGTGGCCCAGTAGTGTGTCAAGTTCTCAGAGCATCAGTGTGATCCAGTTTTCCATTTTGAGAATATTAATGGTTAACGCAGCACAAAGGTAAATTACTAAAACCTATTCTAGCATCTGCTTCCAGGAGAAAGAAAACTGTTTTTATAATGCTGAAACCACTAAAAGTCATCATGGAGGGCATGGATTAGAAAAAGGTGACATGACATGTCCATGACATGCACAGGCACAGTAGGTGAATATGGGGTGCATGTTGTGCACCACCAGATTTGGACAAACAGAATTATTTGCAGAACAGGGCTGTGCTAGCCTTGCTGCCTGCATGCCACAGAGGCCCCCAGATATGAGGCATGACTTTATTCTGTCACCACCATGATGCCAGGGATCCCAAGCCAGGGCATCAACAGAAGTGCAGTCACCAGCTGGAGCTAAGGAATCCCCAAGGTACCAGTTGGAGACAGCATGGGTGGCCTCCTCCTTTCACAATTTATGTACTTTTAATGTATAAAAAGGAATGTTAAGTGCATGTCACCTCAACCATTCTCCCTAGTGGAACAATACTGCAAAGGCAGACAGACCCCAGTACCATCTTTCTCTGCTGTCAAGTGCGCAGGCAGGATGATCAGCACCTTTCCTTGCCTCCTCTCCAAGGATTAGGTGCAGCTTTGCAGCTAACAGCAAAAAACACTCGGATCCCTCTCAAGAATTTTCCAGCAAAACCTTGAAGTTAAATGGCATTCAGCAAAAAAGACAAAATAATATTCCACATAGAGTAAAAATTTTTAAAAGCCCCAAACAAACACAATAAGACATCCACAGAGATATTGGAGAGGGGAGGGGAAGTTCTACAAAATTACATAGTGTTGGACAATCTAGGAGTCCATAGTGAGGAGCACATGTCACAGCAGTCTAAAGCAGCAGGAGGATACACATGTTGTTCTGCAGAGCACCCTTCCAGCATCCGCAGCTTGTCAGCACCCCCACAAAACCTCCCAGAGACTGCACCACGGTGGCTCCTGCAACCTCCAATTAGAGGTCTTTCTTCCAGGGGCAGACTTCTTCCTTTCCCTTCCCTACTACAAAATTGCTTGTTCCCAGAAATTCAAAACTATAGATGATACGTAATTATTAACATTACCTCTATTTTGTGCAAGCACACAGAAGTCCCCACTGTCACATGACCCAGCTTGCCTACACACAGCCTGGGACCGCATCTACAGGGGCATTAGCAAACAGAGGCAGAGATGGTTTTCATCTCAAGGGTCTTCCCCTAGATGGGTTACCCCAAATCCCAGTGGGACTTGCTGTGCTTCCCCATGTGACAGTGCCCATGGGCAGCACATGGCTCAAGGCCACCAACCAGCTGCTCTTTGTGGAGCTCACAAAGAGGAGAACACAGGATACAACACGTACTGTGCACTACACAGAAGGGCATGTTAACACAAACACATTAAAGCTGATGGAGCAGATGAAAATCATTATGAAACGGCCATTTCTGCACCCTTATTTCACAATAAAGAAAGATGCAGATCAAAGGCAGAAGCTGGTACCTGAGGCTGTTAAGCCAGCACTGCAACTCAAGGGTCTGTAACACCCCAGAGTAATTAAGTTGATGAAATAAACTGAAGAGTTAAGACTGAACTGGCAACTCTTAGATGACATCAACCGTGTCCCTTTTTCTTCTAAAAATACATACCCAAAGATCATATGATAGCACAGAAGAGCTGTTTGTAGCTTCTTGTTCATCTTAGGCAAGCCGTTTCTTTCTAGTAAAGATTTCTATCTTCTTCTGCCTGCTAATTAGTTTAACTTTGAAGGCACTTTGAGTTTTAACCCATACGCTGTGTGCAAGGGACTCTGTCAACAGCAACATGGCAAAGAGAAAAAAAGCTACTAAAGTTAAAGTTTTGCAAAACCAAAATACATACTGCAATGCATAGGATAATCAAGATCCAGTAATACTGACAGGAAACTAAAATGTGCATTAATCACACATGGAAGTGATACAAGAGGAAATGGCCTCAAGCTGCATCAGGACAGGTTTGAATTTGAAAACAGGAAAAGTTTCTTCACTGAAAGGGTGGTCAGGTATTGGAATCAACTGCCCAGGGAAGTGGTGGAGTCAACATCCCTGAAAGTGTTCAAAAAAACATCTAGATATGGCACCTGGGGACATGGGTTAGCGCATATGGCAGTGCCGGGTCAACAGTTGGACTCAATGATCCTAGAGGTCTTTTCCAGCCTTCATGATTCTCTGATTCTACAATAGCAATGTTTCAACTAAAAAATGCATATGTGCTTTCATGAGATTACGGGAACACTATGTAATGACTTCATGCAGTTTTTGAAGAAGTCAAAAAGACCTGTTGTAGTCGCTGCTGCAAATGTAATGGAGCACCAGTTCCAGAACAAGCTGTAATGGCATTCTTTGGAATGTTCAGTTATGGATGAAAAAAGGCCAGACTTTGATTCCTTTAAATAAAACTGGGGGAGGGTGAAGGGGGATGTCAGTGGGTGTGTTACTATATATATATATATGCAGACACCAGAGTCTGGAAATTTTCCAATTAGTTCTACAAACTAAAATAAGGACTATTCAAATTTTACCTGTTTAAATTAACTTCAATTAAAGGCTGAAAGGCAGCTATAAGTGATCTTATCAAACACTAATCTCCACAAATCAACAAATACAACTTATGTTATATGCTGCAAATACTCTATGCAAGCTTTCTTGTCAATTCTCTCTCACTTCCCTGCAATTCCCTGTCATTTTATCTATAGCTTTGAAAAAAATCATCCCTTTCTAGTATATAGAAAACAAACAGCAAATGCTGCCATTCATTCACAAAAACCAGCAGCCAAGTTAGAGCCCTTTTGCTGGTAAAACTGCTGTAGCTATAGAAAGAGGAAATTGAAATTTCTACTGCAAATAGTAATTAAGTAAATGCTGATAATTAAAAGCCTGTTAGCAAGAACTTCTACACACATACCAGTATTAATTAATTAGGCAATAACTGAACTGATAGGCAGAGAGGGAAACAAAAGGTCAATGCTAGCAGTACTATTTCCTTTTGTTATTGACTTCAGTATATCCAGAATAAATGCATAGTATACAACCCATAAATATCAGAGTTAAAGGACAGATGATTAACTAACTCTTTGGTAGCCCACACTTGCAGTATCACTTAAAGTAGAAAGACAGGACAAATAAATGGGAGTAAAGAGACAATACAAGGCATCAGAGGTCCAACTCTGTAAAAACAATAGGAAAAAATGCTGAGTGATCCCTGTGGGAGTGGAAGCTGCACATTCTCATGTCATTTAGAGATGCTCTTTTAGAGCTTGTCCAAGCAATTTTCTCCCTCTCACAAAACAACTCCTCGCTGCTCCCAGGCGAGCACCCCTGGTTCAGAGCACACAGGTACCGCAGTGCTCACCCAGCAGCTGAGAGCCCCCCCTTCATTCCACAGCTCCAGCCACCGTCAGAGAGAGGTCTCATCTGGAGCTGTAAGGCTCTCTGCAGGCACAGAGAAAGCAACACTGCTTGCACAGGCTGCAGTCTTTACATCCATGTGTTTTGAAATACCTTAATGCAGTAGTAAACAGCTTACACTATTTCTGAGGTGGATGACCACTTTGACATCTGACCACTAAAATTCAAATCAAATACTCTCCCTATCCCATATTCCTCTACAAGCAGGACATTATACCCACATACAAACAGTCTTGTAGAAGAGCCACTAGCTTGGCTAACACACAAAATGAATGATAAAAAATTTGTTCCCATGACTTGATATCAAGAAAATTGTCTCCCATCTCCAGTTCAGTAAGTAGGATGGCAGATTAGAGTCCCACACAATACCACACCAGCTCACTGACAAATTATCCCAATGGAAAAGCAACATAACTTCCTTCCAAACAAATATTTTCTGCATTTGCTAATGCACACCATGATATTTAACCCATGAGAAACCATTCTGCAGTACCCTAAGACTGGAGGTTGGTAGCAACCACCAGTCTGATGCCCACAGCTTGAAACCCTATGAAGTCTAAAAAACAACTATTAACATCTACAGGTTTGGCATCTAAAAATTAAAAAGGGAAATCTATTACAGACTTAAACTTGTCATCACATGAGGCTTTGAGCAACCTGGACTACTGGAAGGTGTCCCTGCCCACAGCAGGGGGGTTGGAACTAGATGATCTTTAAGGACCCTTCCAAGACATATCATTCTGTGATTAAGCAATAACTTCTAGTCTGTATTTTGTCTGTGATTAAGCAATAACTTCTAGTCTGTATTGTGTCTGTATCCCACTTTATGAATAAAGTGGGATAATTTTTCAGTTCTTGGCTGTGGTGGTTCTAAACTTCAGAGTTTACAAATTTGAAGATTGCCATCTTCCATCTGTTTTCTTTGCACCTAAACCAGCTAGCATGGAAAAGCTTGAGGCGTGATGTTAATCTCACACAGACATTATTCGTATTCTCCACACTTTGACAATTTTCCAATTGAATCATAAAAATGTATATCAGTCTGTAATACCATTACTAATATACTCGGTAGACTTTAGCAATGCACCACCCAAAGCTCTACAACACTTTGGGTGCTTTCTTCCTATTTCGTGTTTTTACCAACAACTCAGGTTAGTTATTCTAGCCAACTGCAGAGGAATAGTGCCATACTGGATCATCACTT
The DNA here is from genome assembly GCA_013398175.1 of Climacteris rufus. Classification (NCBI taxonomy): domain Eukaryota; kingdom Metazoa; phylum Chordata; class Aves; order Passeriformes; family Climacteridae; genus Climacteris; species Climacteris rufus. Next base: position 554,138 of record VZRZ01004912.1, read on the forward strand.
CTAATGAAATGCTAGTAAGTCAAATAAAGTGTTCAGAGAAAAAAAGAAAGTGTTTTCCAATAATCTGAATTGTTTACTGTTTTCTACAACTATGCCTAATACCCATTTTTGTTTATGTTTAACAGGAAAACAAGAAATTTCTACTTTTAAAGATACTCTGAAAATATCTCAAATCACTCAACTCTGTTTATAACCAACCCTTCATCCCTCCAAGCATCTTTTAGAAAATACTATGGTCACAGATTATAGAAAATACAGAAAAAAATCCAAATGTGGGGAATAGCACTGCCAGCATGTCATATAATTTTCTTGGAAAAATGCCATCTCATATGCTAAAAGCTTAGAAAATAGATGTGCAGATGGACTCAATGCTGTTTCATGCTTATCCTATGAAAGAATAAAAATAAAAATTATTAAAAGCAAAAACAAGAGTTTGGACTGCCTGTTGTTGTCACCCTTGCCTCATGGCTTTAATGTACATGTTCAGAGTTCAGAAAGCAAGCACCACAGCCACACAAACTACTGATTTCCTGCCAGGTCTCTCTGATGGCATTTGCACAGTAAATGCTGGGAGAGGAGGAGATAGCAGTTCAATGCAGAATTTCATAGTTAAACAAAGTTGTAATTATGTCCTTGTTAGAGCTCTTGTTTAAAAAAGCTAAGTGATGCTATGCAGACATGAGTATTGCCATGTCTCTGAATCTTGCAGCTGAAAGAGTTTAATTTATGGTTCCTACTGCTGGAGGTTCCTCCTTTCCACACCTCTCTTTGGAAATACTGAAAAGCACATCTTTAGAAACGCTCTCTTGAAATTCCATTCAATAAAATTGCATCCAAAAAACTCGCAAACCACAACAGTTGCAATGCATGTGAACCTTTCTGACGTGGACTCTGCTTCCAGAGAAGCCCAGATGTAGTTATGTAGCAATCACCCCAGAACTGCTCCCACTCAAAGCATGGTTCGACCACAGCTACATCAATCCAGAGCTGTGTGAGGAAGTCTAACAGCAACCCTTTTCCTTCCACTTCACATGGCCAGGTTTCCAGTATCTGCTGCTCCTGGAAAGGAACTCAGCCAGTTGAGCCCTACCTTAAAGGAATGCTTCTACAATTCAAAGCCACTCCAACTTTGCCTATTACTTATAGAAGCCAGAGGTACTGTAAGATATATAATAAATATCTTAAAAAAGCTAGCTTGGAGAGGTGACATCTTCCTCAAAAACTGAACCTGTAAGACTGGGCTCTACTTTGCCATGTTTAAACAGAGCTTGCCAATGACATTCTGAGTTTTAATTAAGTAAAGATCCATATAATGCTCACAACAGGAAACATCTTAAGAAAACGGCGTGGTCTGCTTGTGACCAAAAAGTGAGGGGGAAGGAAACAAACTGGAGCCCACCCTACTGCTGTTCTTTTGTACAGTGACGGGCATGAAGCTCCTCAAAAACCTGTATAAAAGCAACATTTTTCTTTTGTTCTCAAAAGAGAAAAAAGTAACATATAGCAAACTGCAAGTAAACTAACAGTTCTATCATTCTTCTTATATATATTTGGGATTGTTGAATTAATTATGCATGTGCAGGCTTGCTTACCTCAGCCACTGACTGAATTTAGGCAATTTAAAACAATTTCTAGTACCCTTATGTCATCATTTCATTAAAAACCATTAAAAAGTGGTGAAAACATTACCTCTGTGCTTGGACAGCAAATATAAATTTCTTGTCAACAGCCATTTTCTTGCTTTTGTGTCTCAACTCAGAATAAAGAAATCCAAGTCTTTTGATTTTAAAATTATAAGGTTCTCATGAAAACACATTTTCATTTACTTTAACTAAAAGATCTAACTAATTTACAGCATTCCTTTAGGGAGCCAAATCTGGGGCTTAGAACCATTTTTTTTTTAATTTATCCGCTGGGCTTCAAATTCCCAATTTTCCCAGCGGATTATGAAAGCCTGCCAATTTAGCTTGATGAATTAGAACTGTTTACACAAATCCGAAATACAATCAAACATAAACCAGTTTGGTTTCAGCCTCCCCATGCCTTATTTTTTAAGCCCAAAGTCACTGGCAGGAGATATGGGAACCAACTCCAGGCTGGAGCTCTGCATTTACAGCTACAAGTGGAGTTTCAGTGCAACGAGAGAACCAGGCAAGAGGCAACAGTATTTTTTTTTTAGTTTAATACAACATCAGAAATTCCATGTAATTGTACCTCTCCAAAATAGATCACATCCATTTACATTGCATAGCTGTTGTTCCCTCTCTTGCCCCTTACACTGCCTTTCTATTATGCATAAGAGTCACTCACATGTACAAGCAGCTCCAGAAAGTTAAGAGGTATTTAAATATAAAAAGTAACCCTACTTCTACAAATAAGACAGATTTGCACTCAAAAACATCTTGCTTAAAATGCTGCAAGAGCATGAAAGCCACATCACTAGATGGGGCACAAAGGCAGTGTACACCACCAACCAACCAAAGAAACTCGACTGGCCAAACACTTGCTAAAGACAGTTGTCCTTCCTAATGAACTGTCATGCAAAGTAGGGCAGTGCAGCCATTGAAGAGTCAGCAAAGGAGTGGAGAAACCAGCAGTTAAAGAACAAGAAGACACAGCTATATTTAGTAAACAAATTAGGCTGAAGTTATTGAGGATAAGCAAAAGAGGCTACCCGTTGACAGACAAAACAATCAAAAAACTAATTTAAAAAACACAGAGTTCAACCCAGTAAGAAGTCTAAGGCAGAAAGCTTAAGAATATTGCAGCACTCACTGATGGTTTGTAGCATGAATACTTAAAACATGGATTAAAAAAAAAAGGTTGAATAAAAATAAGAAGGGGAGCAGGAATGAGGGAGAAAAGAAAAAGGCAAAAAAAATTAGATGAGAAAAAAATTTTTGCATGTTCCAAGATTTAGCAATAAACTCAGGCTTGTAATGGTTATGGTGTTGCTCTCCACATCCCACCCTTCCAGCAGCACCACCCATCTACTTTCATTGACTGAATGATCAGCTCAGACTCCAAGTTGCTCCATGGACACAAGATTTTTCAATCTGAATGTCCATATGCGTACCTGCTAAAGATGACTCCAACTTTCAGAAAAGCTTGCACATCACCATGTGGTGTTTTCAGGTATCCATCCTTCAGCATCCAATGAAAGAAAAGTCCAGAAAACCAGAATCCTGCATCACTTTAAACAAGTAGATGGAGAAAAAGAGGCAAGTAATGTATCTTTACACTGTTGGTGATCACTTGTTTACAGAGAGGAAAAGTGAGGTGGTTCCACCTGAGCTCTTAAGTAACTGCAGAAAGATTTCTTGAAAAGGAAGTTAGTGAAGCTTATGAAAAGTTGTTTATCAGGCGAATTTAATCTCCTAAACAGAAGAACGTCCCTACTAGAAATGCTCAACACCAACAAGAACAGAGAGGCTTGCACTGTCATTATACATGCCATGTGCTATAAAATTAATTATCCTCCAACACCCCTCCTTATTACATTATGTGTGGGTAAAACAGGAACAACATTCTTGGCCTTACAGTCACATTCATTAAGGATTAGATTTAGCAAGGACCTAAAGAGAGAAGGGAAAAGTAAACCTTAGTAATTGATACAAACCATACCAAGAAGGGAAGCAGCTACACTGAAGAACAAGGAGTGACATACTGATCATCCTGTACTTACTAACAACACAATTAGCAACATAATACTGCTTACAAAACAAAATTATGTTTCACAGGTTTTCTAAGAACAGTGTTCTTAATCAGTTTTTTCCCTCTTACATACTTCATGATATAAAGCACAGAAGGAAAAAATCCTTTCAGAGTAGGTTCTTCAGGCAAGAGACAATCCTGATACTGCCATATCAAAAATATTCAGTTAGAGTACAAAAAGTGCACTGTAAGACCAGAAATTATTCTTAGCATTCCAAGCATTAATAGCCTTTCTAAAGGAGAGAGAAGTTCTAGGAGTTCTAACAGACTTCTGTGTTTGCAATACTGTTTCTTTCTTTTAGTTTGTAAAAGTGAGAGTGTTACAATGAAGGCAAATATCGCCAATTGTTCTGTGCAACAATAGGATTGTTTCTTAAACACACAATCCATTGCTTTTCAGCTGGCTAGAGAGCAAAGGGTTCCTCCTCACTGCACATGAACTAAAGAACTCTTTAGCTGAAGGTGAGCCGCCGCCACCAAGTTTCTAAAGCAAACAGCCTGTCCCCTTCTTGCTACAGGAGTTTAATCACCCCTGGCACCAACCCAGGCCATCTCTCTCAGGCAGGATAGAATGATGTCCTGCCAAAGTTTCTACTTTTAAGCAGACCAGCACAGTGACAATAGCACACAGCAGTGCCATGGCCCAAGCCCCGTGAATCCGGCTGAGCTCGCTGTTGCTACGAGCAATTCCACTGCAGCACCACGGCCACTTCTGCAGTCTGGACGGGCAAGGATAAAACTTCATATTCTAGCCCAAATAAATGACAAATACCCCACACACTCATTTTTCTCAGTAGTGAGCCCAGCCAGAGATGAATCATGACGCACAAACGCTTTCCACGCTCACAGCACCGGCGACCACAAGAGCCTCTCTGCTGGAGCTGCCCTGAGCCCTGCAGCATACCTGCCCACACGCACTGGGGGCTTTGGAGAAGCCTTACTGGGTTTTAGTCAAGCCACAGGTTCAACAGACACTGTGGGCTCTGCCATTGCAGAGGAGTGGAACATGCTCATAACACTGCATCAGCATCCACCCGACACAGACAACTTCTATACAACACCCGGGACAGAAACAGGCGAAAATAACATGAAGTGCCCTGCGTCACTCCCGCAGTATGTAGTTAGCATATAAACTGCAGTTAGGAGCAGTACACGTACAGTGACATGACAGAACAATATGCAGATACTACACAAAGCAATAAAAAAAAATTTTTTTTCGTGTTATGTCTCCAGTTCTTCCTCCACTAACAACAGCAGAGCAAAGCATTGGTCTCCCCTTAGTAATTACAGTTCTCCTTTACTTTCTATGAAAAAAAAAGCATAAACTCAAATAATCTTTAAAAAACATTCCTAAATTATTCTGCTTGTCTGAGACTTCAAGAGAAAAGTGACCTTAATTTCTCTCTGAAAATACTGTCATAGAGAATCCTTCAGTAAAGATTTCATCTAGGCTTCATGGCATCCTGCACAGCTGCACAAAAACCATGATTAGAATTCAGAAGTAGAGTTTTAATTTTTTTTATGAGTTACTATTCTGCCACAGACCTCAACAATGGAGAGAGTCCTATTGAAATGCTTTCTCCCACGTTGTTATCATACGCTGGTGACAAACTTGGAAAAGACTGTAGTGATTTCTTCAATATAATCTGATGAATGCTTCCATATCTCTGTTTACAATGAGCTATTGTTACAGAGTTCAATTAGCAGAAGCTTTCTCAGAAGGGAGAACAATGCAACCACTAAAAGCAATGGAAACCTGTCCACTGAGGAGCACTCCTCAGCAGTCCAGGCAGCCTGTCAGGACTGCCTCTTCATAAAGTCTAAATCTAGCAGATCTCATACCTTAGACAGAACACAGCAAAGTCATCCTAAGAGCTGACAACTACGCACAGTGCCACCTACCCTCAGCTGAAGGCTCCCAGTGCTTCCCTCCCACCACCTGTCATGCTTCTCCTGCTCCCTAACAAGCCAATTTAGGCAGAAACCCACCAAAACAGCAGGGGCAAGCAGGAAGGCAGTCAAATAATATAATCCGTGATAATACCCAAAAATCAAAACTCTTGTTGGCAAAACTGTCAGTCTTCTACAGTCCTGCAGCCCTCTGACAGGCATGTCTGAACCAGCTCACCATGGGCTCACAGGCACCAGGGTGAGAGTGGAGGAGATACAGGGCAGTAGTGCAGAACGAACAGGAGGGAGGGATGAAGCAGGACAACGCTTATTGACAGCCTTAGCTGCACTATTTCCCACATGAGCTTTTTTGTTTATTTGCCTCTTTTTTTTTCCTTTTGCTAGAACTCTCAGCTTGACCGTTTTGGTGGAATTACCAGTGCTTTCTCTGCCCTAATGAATATCTTCAGGCTGTTTTGATGAGGACCCTGAGGTGCAAGGGAACTTGGCAGCGTCAGAGCCAGACGCCCATGCTGTGCTCCTGTCTCAGCCAGGGCACAAGGCAGGAGCCCAGGCCCTCAGTCCAAGTTCACAGACTTCTTGTTCCCATTCAGAAGCACATTCTTTTACTTTGAGAGATGCATCTGAAAAAGCAGATGGCCAGAAGCCATTGAGCCCTGTGACAACCCTCATGTTGGAAATGCCAAATGTAAGAGACGACTGTCCTACTTGAGACAATAAATGGCATTCAATAATCACTTTGTTACTGGTGATATTCTTAAGGTATTGAAGTCACAGCAAATGGGAAATAACTCAGTGCTTTATCAAAATAATCAATACTTACTTCAACTGTGCAAGTTAACTCTTAACATATAGATTTATTCTTTTTACTGTATACAGTAATTGTATACTCTTAAGTAGAGTGCTACATAAGCACTTATTAAACTAATAACCAAAACAATTTTCTAAATTACATATAAAATGGTTTCTTTCATCTGCTTATTCTAATAAAAATTTCAATGTGGAAGCCAAAAGAAAACAGCTGCATAAAGTATTTTCAACTGCAAGAGACATGCAAGAAGGTATTTCTGCCTGTGCTGGAGGGCACAATCTGTAATAACATTTTGCCTTCCAGATAATGACAAGAGGCATTAAAAGGACAACTTGCTCTCTAATAAGCTTGCTTGACTAGTTAAGCATGTACATGCATAGATAGCACAGTTTTGCCAACAATAATTTTAATTAATTTTTACATTTCATTTAGATCACGTTAATTTATGGCCTTCCTAAAAGACATTTAGCAAAGAGCTAATTAAATTCAAGCCATTAGATTTTAATTAGAGATGTTTAAAAAAAAAAGGTCTCAGAACAATTCACACATCTTTGTGAACACTATGTGCTCATTAGCGGTGAGAACAGCCAACAAGTGATTATAAATACAGAAGAGGACTAAGCAGCATGATTCAAACCTGGAAACAAGAAAGTCACATAAAGTTTCATACTTCAAAGCTAAAGATTCTGGGATGCCCTCTCCTCAACCCAAGTCCAGAAAGCCTGTGTGCATCAGTGCTTGCCACAAAAGGAAAATCAAAGGCCAACTAGCAGTAAATATCATAATATATAGTTTAAAAGGTTGAGCTGAGCTTAATCCTCATTAAATTCTAATAAAATCACAGTGCCTTCCTTAACAAAAAGTGAAACAAATTAAAGGTCCAGATGGAGTCTCCCTTAATAAGGCACAGGGGATGCCCCAAAGAGCCCCTCACAGCTCCAGCACAAAGTGTTGGGCCACCCGAGAATCCCGTGCCACTGCTCAGTGAGCAACCTCCATGCAAGACAGTGATGCTTTATTGTTTCATAATCATCGCGTTTTTCTACTTCCAACAGAAAACAGTTATTGCTAAATATCGATCTCACGGGACCAATACTGCATGAGTTAAAAGCAATATCGGTGTGCTTTGATATGCTGATCAGTTCCTCTGCTGGGTTAAGAGGTTCATAAATATTAACCACGCCACATTTGCATATGTCACCCACAGGCACAATCTTCCCTCAGAAAACCGGGAACAGAACCCGTACAATTCCTCCATGTGTCGCTTTTTGATCGCCAGATATAAAATGGCCATGGCAGTTACTTGAGCAAGGACAGTATATCGGGCAAAGAGCCAAACTACCAAAGCTTACTGTTAATTATGGTGCACCAGTTTGGTTTGGACAGGTGCCCAAAATGCTGGAGTCGACATTTCAAAAACCTGAAAGGTTAGGATCACACTCAGAAGTATTTAAATGAGTCAATTTTTCCAGAAAATTGAGAACTATTCACTACTACTACAGATTTCACAGGAGTAACGTAAAAATAAATTAATCTTATTTTTAAGAGGCAAAAGTTGATTATTCTACAAAAGCTGGAGTGTGTTTGATTACGAAATGCCTGCAATAGATGCAGAAGCACTGCATACGATGAGAGCGGCAGGTAGGCAGCACTGCAAAGCCAATGGTCTTGTAATTTACAAAAATAGTAACTTACAGGGTTTACAACTCTTACATTTGGATACGTTTTCAGTTCACACTTCTAATCAGCACAACTTGGTACTACAGGCAATCTATCCTCCCAACAAGTCAAAAAGCGGGCTGGTGGAATATGTTTTTTTCAAGAAACTGGTGAGAATTTGCCTCAGCCTTCACAAAAGTGAAGGGAACGCAGCCTACCAGTTTTCTGACAATATTTACACGAGCAAGCAGTAAATATGTTCGATCGTCTCACTGCTCCAGGCAGAGGAACCTGCTGCCCAGGCAGCCAGGAGGGCTCCTGGGGCGCCCGGACGGATGCTCGGACAGCGGGAAGGCGCCGAGTGCCCCGTTACCATTCCCGCGGACGCCGCCAGCACCCCAAGTTTGCCGGGGTGCGGCGAGCCCCGAGGAGCCGGTCTGAGCCGGGACGGGGAGAGCCGCCCGCGACTCCCGGGCGCTCCGGGCTCTCCCTGCGACACCGGGCCCGCTGAGCCCGGACCCGCGGCGCCCCTCCCGCCCCGGAGCAAAAGGGAGAGGTGAAAAACAAG
>VZRZ01004912.1:563611-599350 GCA_013398175.1 Climacteris rufus
CGGCCGCCGCTCCCGCGAGAGCTCCGGGGCTGCGGGCGCTGGAGATGCGCCGGGCGGGGACGGGACGGGACGGGCTGCGGGCAGCGGCGCTCGGCCCGGGGCAGCGGGGTGCCGGTGCCAGCGCACTGCCTCCGGCATGGGCCAGCGAGGAGCAACACCTCCCTTTGCCTTCACAAGCTTATGCTATCGGGCGCTCTGCGGGAGGCTTAATTGGGCGACTTAAAGTAATCACCCCAGCAGTCAAAACAAATTTTCTTAGATGACTCTCAAAACGTTCGTTCGTACTAGTTCGGGGAAGCTTTTCCTCACTGGGTGTTAAGCCAGAGGAACTGTCACTTCTGTACCCTTGTATTTCTTATAGCTGGCCGTAAGCAATCCCTCCCTCAGCCGGGTCCCTGAGCGTCTCCTGTAACTTCCAGCCATGTGCTTGATGTCTAGGGAACACAGAAAGTAGGACCAGAAATCCAAGTCAGCCATGCTGCATGCCATCTAATCGCCTAGGCAAAGCGATTTCGTATGTTAAGCAACATCATCAAGTTGCATGACGCATTTTCTCCTTGGTCAGGAAAAGCTCCGTACCCATTGCAACATCCTGTTTTGCTATAAGTATTTCCCTGTAATGCAGTCAAGCGCTGGTGCCGCAGTCACACAGGGACGTAGGTAATTGCCTCATGAGCACATCCCTGGCATTTGCAGCCGGGGCCTCTAATGACAGGCTGTGGATGCTGTTGAACAGGACTGGGGAGAACGCGGTGCTGGAGAGCAGCACAGACCTGCTGGAGCAGCCCACGTTTCCCAGCACCTTCCATCTGCTTAGGCAAAAGCATCGTTATCTTGCTGATCTGCAATATCAAATAAACCCAGGAGGTTTATGCTCGCTCATATTAGAGAAAAGCGCCTTGAAATTTTTCATCAAAACCTAATCTCCACTGTATTTTCCAGCAAATTTTACTGAACAGCTGCCACAGCAATGAATTTGAGTGCAGCTGCCTGCAAACTACAATAACAATCCATCATACATCCTGTAGTCTTCTCAAAAAAAGATGCTCTGCAATCGATCTGCTATAAAGGAGCCAACATTACCCACTAAGGCCTGATCTTAATTACTAACAGGCATTAGGCTTCCTACCTGCACATGGAGCTTGTTGTTGTGGAAGGGCTGTAATAGACCACTTTCATGGTGTTTTAGCTATGAGAAATGGGTCCTGCAGTCAGTGTAGTCCAGTCAAAATTCCCTTTAAAATGCTTTATTTTGCAAACAAAAGCAAGAAGAACAAGGCACTACAGTTCCCATCCTATCTTCCTGCCACCACCGTTTACTGCTTGCTTCAGGGCAGGTTTCCAAGGTGTTCAAAGCATTTGGAGTACACAGAGAGAAACCTCCTCAAGCTAGGAAAAGAAATGTGCCCTGGGAATTCAGACCCTATGCAAAATTTTCTTCAGGAAAAAGTCCCTTCCCCTGAGGCAGAGCCTTATGTAAATTCTTCAGGTGGGACTTGTGTGCATCAGGTGTGCTGTTTTATTAAAGAGAAAACCCAACGAAACAAAAAGCAAGCCCAGATGCCTTCTTCAGCTCTTCAAAACCATCCTTCAGATATGTTCATGAGTGTTGCAAACATCCTTAAATTTATAAGTGTTGCCTCTATTTTATAGACTGGAAACTGAGGTTCAGAGGTGAAGATGGCATCGTGGACCCGTATCTAGAAGTTTAATCCCTACTGAGATTGGTTAGGAGCATGAATGAGTATCTTTGATTATCCTGGTGCAGAGCTTGCACAGAAGTATACAAAATGGTTAAAGAGCTGCAAAGAAAACTAGTTCTTCGTGATCTTATATTAAACATGAGTATGGTACTGGAGTACTGTTGAAACCCAAGGATTTGCTTCCAATATTTGAAAAGTAAAACTATATCACTGCAAAGTTAAGAAAGTGAACAAAACTAAGGAATTTAAAAAGCAAGAAAGTTTACTTCTGTGTGACTTGTTAATTAGGAATTTCTGAAGAGCAAACACTATGAAGAACTTAACAAAATATGGCAAAATCCGCTTTTAAATTCTTACATTAATTTTTTCAGTCTAAGCCAAGTTCTGCATGCTACATAAATTTAGGTGGATTTTGACTGGAGTATTAGTTTATTTATTGGTTGTGTTTGTGGTGTAATTGTGCTATAGACAAGACACAAGCAGAACTTTAGCCAAAAAAATCTGCAGCAAATATATATAGGGCCACGTGTGTATAATCTTTAGCAATTTTACTTGGCTGATGAGCAGAAGAACTTAAGGAAAAAAAATACTCTTATTTTTGTGGGTTTCGGACAGGTACTGGCAAATTACTTAACATAGCCTGTAAAGTGATAAACAGTATGACTGTTCCAGGTGCAAACCCTAAGGAAAGGGTGATTTCTTACCTCCAGTGTAGTACCTAGTGTTTCACTTGGAGGAGGGAGGAATTGTATAGTGCTTTAAGGGGTTTAACTGCTGTTTCTTTGTTGACAGTGACTCAAAAACATGACCCAGAGAGTGGTTACAAAGTTTTAACAAGCTCAGTGATTGTCTCTGTCTAGTTTATGTTTTGATGCTAAGGAAAGATAACACCATTCAAGATAGGAGTAAACTTGGAATATCCCACCTCAACTTTCAAATCAGCTAAACATCCAGTGCTTTATTGCACATATAGATAGTAAATAAAGACAAATGTGTTACCATAGGGCAGGAATTTTACGTCAGTTTGACAGACTCACAATTTAGGAAATCTAAATTCTTTCCTGCAGCTTTCACCCTGCAGTGGAGCCCGGGCCTTTGTGAGTCCCGATTTAGAAGGCAGCTGGGCCGACGCTGGGGCAGGCAGAGCCTGAGCTCTGCTTCCCAGAAGAGCTGCTGAGCAACGAGCCAGTGCCTCAGCTGCTCTGGAGCAGGCTGCTGCTGCTGACTGCCACAGGCAAGGCTGACAGACCCTAGCTGGGGAGCTGGACCTACACACGGACTCTCCCCCTTACTGAAGGGAAGTTATAGAAAATGCAAACTCCAGAAAGAGGTCACCCTGAAATACACAGTGGAAATACACATTCCAGAGATATTTACACAGCATTTGAAGGAAATAGGCTGGTTTTCCCTCATTGTTTCGTTTCTCTGGCACATTTTCCTTGGACTGCAAGTTTTTGAACAGTACTTCTTGCAAGAATACCCATGTTTGTCTTGGTGCTTTTTTGAATTGACATAGTTTGGCAGGCTTCAGCCTGGGAATTGTTTATAATCTTTTGGTGGCTTGAATGTAAATTACATTTAATCATTTCTCCACTGAGGAAACATAAAAATTATTAACAACTGAAAATGAAATTGCTGAGATTCTTGTACTTGAATTTGGGAGTCTGAACCTGAGCTACTTCATCTTACTTGTTAGAAAGAAAAATGTACTTCCCACAGGAGTCCTCCCTCCTGCAGTTTTCCTGGTGTCCCTCTTCAGGGTGAGTAGCAGGTGTGTGGCAATGAGCAGTCAGGAAGCCTGAAGCCTGAAGTCTGATCCTGCCGCTCTCCTGTTCTCACCTGCAGACCTGGGAAAAGGAGAAGAGCTGGTGCTATTTGTAACCAGCTGTGCCCCAAGCTGGTGGTGTCATCTGTATAGGATTTCTTCCCATGCTCGTTTGAGGTGTTGTTCCTTTGCAGATATGTGGGGTTCTTTATGATGCCTTGTTTTAAAAATGAACAACTTTGTTGGCTTGCCATAAGGCATGGGATATTGTTAATTCTCCCAATGAGTCTCAGGTTCCCAGGGGTCACTGATGTAAGGGAAAAAAATTGGTGCCTGACCTAGAGGAAAATTAAATTACTCCTTCCTGATTTACAGAGGGTATTTCTCTTACCTCAAACACAGAGTCTCTGGGTTTGTTGGGTTCGTTTTTTTTTCTGGGCTGGGATTTTGCCTCACCCAAGAAGCAGCTTAAGGTTCAGTCCCTCTAAATTACCCAGGGGCATGAATCAGCACCGGTAACACTGAATGGGCTGGAAGGCACTAAGAGTCTTGCCAGGGGCTTGGGGAGAACGGAGAACTTCCATTAAGGCTTATGTGTCTAACTAAAATACTACCTAAGATTTTTTAAATGGGGATGAAACAACTCCTGTGGCTATCCCCATTCATTTTGTTAAAGACACTGACAAGCTGCTCCTGTACAATGCGTGTTAGTCTTTTTGATGTTGTTGTGTACCTGCTTCACTGAGTTTTTATAGTATTCCTAGAGGTCTGATGTTAAAGCATGCCTCAGCATCTCCTGGTCTTCCTCCATTGTCTTATAAAGTAGGAACAGAAATTGTCATCCAAAACAAAAATTTAAAAGTTTGCCCAAAGGTTTTAAGTGGATATATTCTGTTTAGGTAGACTTTTTGTAGTAGGATGGATCAGTCTTGTTTCCATAGTGCTACTCCTTCATTTCTGATTAACGTAAAAACTCATAGAGCTTGACTTTTGCAGCTATATAGAGCTGATCTTTGTTTCACTTCTGCACATTTAGTTTTTCACTTTATTACAAGTAGATTGGGATCACAGTTTGCAAAGGTGTTCCCAAATGTTTGGAGATGCCTTAATTTAATAGCATGAATACAAATTCCTGGCAGTCAAAAAAGCCAAACATTTTTAAAAGATAATAATGATTTGTGAGGGTCTCCATAATGGAGACTTGATAAAAATAGCTTTGAGGATGTGCTAAGCATCCATTTCCTGAAAAATCCAGCTTAGAGGTTGCTTCTTTGTATTGATTATCCCAAAATTTCAATTCTGAGCCATTAATGCCACTTTGGCAGGGACTGCATCATTTCCTGGGGTTCTCATTAAATGCACATTTTAGTTCAGGTGTAGAACCTACAAATCTGTTAGATTAAGCTGAATTTCCCATCATTACATTTATGTGTTTTAAAAATGGTAGTCTGCTACAAGTGTGACTACTGAGTAAGAGAAAAATAGCAGAGCTCTAGTGCTAATTCATTTACCAGCCCTGGTGGAGAATGAGCAGATTCAGTGTGATTCCTTAACATTTAAAAATTGGCAGAAATTGAGCAGAGATAGTTGAAACCCTGCATGCACAATATCTTTTTTTTTCTCACAAGGGGAAAGGCTTAGCATTTTAACTGGAGAGCAGCTTAAAAATTTTATTCTGCAGCTTTGTATTGAGCCTGTATTAAATGAGAAAATCTGAAAAACATTTCAGAAAGCTGGAAAAATAGAATATATCTTCCTTCATCTCTTCCTAATTGGATAAGTGGTCTGGTTTGTCATACTGAAAAGCACACTGTTGTTTTCTCAAATTAGTGAGCTCCTCATGAATTCCTACCTTGGTCCAAGTGCTATAAAAGTCTAATGTCTTACATAAGTGCTAAGTTAAGGATTTAGTTGAGGCATAAATTGGTGTATTGGCTTTGTATCAGCCACTTACATTAGGGTGCAGTTTACTCTCTGCCTCAGGAAAAAATGTGCTTCAGCTTGTACTCAGGAGCACTATGATGAGCTCTGGAACAATCCCTTTTCTGTTCTCCTTTCTTAGAAAAATTAGGAAAATGTAAGGCTAGCAGGTTAGTGATGTTAACAAGGAGTGCTAACTAGTAAGTCTTAAAACTGCTGGAAGAGGAGCTGATTTTTAGACTGAGAAGTTTATGGAGATCCCCCATAGGGACAGAATAAATTAGCGTAACATGTGGAATTTATGTTTTTTTCCCCTGACTGTTAAAACATCTCCCGTTGCTTTGCATTTTATACAGATCATTTTCCACAATAAGAAGCTGCTCTGCACAATAATCTGTGTGCCTGTGTGTTTGTCTGTAAATAAATACACCCATATAGATCCTTCTCCATCAGTGCTGGTCACCCCTCCGTGCGGTTCTGTTTAAGCTATTACAGTGCCTCAGATATTTGTCAGGGGAAGGAAGTGCCTGCAGAGAAGTGATACATTACTGTATAGTTTCTTGCTGTGAAGTGTTGATTTTAAAACAGGCTGGCAGTCTGCAGCAGACCCCATAATAAAAAATGAACAGACATGGTTTAGGAGGTTTTGTTTTTCTTTTGTCATGTTGTTATGCCCAGTTTAAGGAATCTTTTATTGTCTTTCAGTGATGCTGTACTCAGCACTAGATTTATCTCTTATGTTTGGCCTTTTCCCCTCTGGGAGCTCAGGATTCTTTCCCATTTCCATTTCCACATTTTTAAGCTGTGACAACCATCCTATTGCCTGGTTATTAGCTAGCAGGGCAGATGTGTGATGTTTTCTTTTAGAAAGGACAATGTTAGCACCCTAATTCAGTGAGCAGCACAGCGATCATCTTCTGTGTCACAGAGTGAGATCATCAACAAGGGTGTCAGTGTAAGACCATAGGCTGGAGAATGAAGACCAAAAACAGGTCAGCATGGGCTAAACTGAAATAAAGTGGAAAGAAATGCTATTGCCATTATAAAAGCATTAATTTTGCAGTAATAGCTATCTATAGATGACTTGGATTAAGGGCAAGGCTGCTCTCTGAATACCAACAATGTACAACTGAGCTTTTGGGCATTGATATCTTCCATATTTGCAGTATCAGACATTTACTATACTACTCCAGGAGAAAACGTAGCTCTAGGAAGGAGCTTCTCCCAGGCTCATGGACACACAACCATTACTGCATTTGCATGGGCCATACAGAAATGGGAGTACCACTTGCAAAGTCTGATGAGGGAACTGATTGTGTCTTTGTGTATTAATAATATCAGGATCATCACAGTTAATCAAGAAAATAAAATTCTACTCTTGGTTTCTTAATGGTCATCCAAACATATGTCTCAGCTTAATATCTCTACTTTGAGAAGACCTGCAAGGTCATTCAAGCTCACAGTGGAATAGGGGCAGTGATAACTGATCTTTCTGTGGGCCAAAATTGTAAAGACTCAAAGATGAAACTTCAAACCTGTCTTGCACCATGATTCCTAGCCATGGATCCCTAACAAATGTAACCAAGGGAGTTAGATTTTCTGTAGTCAAAGGCAGTAGATTATTACTTTATTCATAATAAGTCTCTCTAAGGCATGCAGTGTACAGTTGCATGAACTAATTTTCAAATAGATTTACCTGTGCCTGAAGACTAGTTAATGAAGCACATTTGTTTTCATTTCCTTTACCTACCCTACATTTACTAATTATATTTCCTAATTAATGACATCAGGAGTTGAACTTTGGCTTTTAAAGCAGCAAACCCATGCTGTGCTGTAGACACATTTACATTCCATTTATGCAAGTCATCCAATTAAAATTTACTCATAGAAAGTCTATAATACACCCAAATGAATACATTATTTCCCCTATTAATCTGCTTTCTTTGCTTTTCAGCAGAAGTGAACAACCTTTTCCTTCACCCCAAATGGAAATTCATGTTAAAAAAAAACAAAAACAAAACAAACAAACAAAAAATCCCCCCAAAAACCAAAAAGCAAACCTAAACCCAGTCCTGAAATAGGCAGCAAAAGTAAATTAAAGGAATATTTCTCAGCTCAAATCAGTAAATTAACATTCTTAAATAAAGAATTGGGAAAAATAAAGATTTCCTTCTAATTCCACTTGTATGACTGCATTTAAAAATTGAAAAAATGTAGTAGATGGAAAAAGTAATTTGAAATTTTCCATCCTTCTGCGTGAAAACAGCAGATGGCAGCAACAGGGATGGTGTGGATCCAAATCCAGGGTTTGCCTTCCTCACTTGGGTGGGTAGGCTTTGAATAATTTCTTGGCTAACATCTCTTCAAGTTGGTCCTGAAAACCTACGGAAGTCAAAAATCCTACTTTCTTTCAGGCATGTGATCTCAGTGTCTGTGGTCTTTATCCTGGAAAGGTATTTCTTGGCTCAAGTCTCTCTGGATTGACACTGAAGTATCCTTTGTCCTTTTATGTTGTTTGTAATGCTTGAGAAATTGTGGTGGAGGCAAAGGTGAGTCCCCAGAGCAACTTGGTCTTTTTATTTTGTTTTAAAAGTATTATTGGTGAATAAGAACATTTCTTCTTCAACATATGCTTCTCCAACAAAATCCTTCATGTGTCAGGGCACAGCTCCCAGGGTTTACTGCTGCATAATGAGAGTACTGCAGGAGACATATGAGGTCTGAGCATCATGTGATGCATGAATGGAGTCACAGGCAAAGGCAGTGCTTCTCAAAAGATGAAGAAAAAAGCCATTCAAAAATATTGCTGAAGTTGTGAAACAGGCATTGAGGATAAAAGTTTCATTTAATATCCAGGTGCTCATAAATTCATCCTTAAAACAGCAACCAGTGGACATAAGATTTCCACAGGTGGTTCAGGGCACTGACATTGGGTTTTGGAGCTCCGTATTTTTAGAGGTAGAATATGTTTTAAGGAAATAAAGCTTGAGCTGTGAAGGGCAAGTTTCCTTTAGGACTTCATAGTTGATGAAAGGAAGTGCATTGTAACAGTACAGAGTTAAATTTAGCAAAAATGTCTCAAGTTAACCATTCCTATAACATTATGAATGTTACAGGAATGCTCTACATTCCTTTATGCTCTACATGTTCATGCTCTACATTCCTTTACCACATTTCAGAACAGGCAACCCAGACCTCTTCAGAGGACATTTCTAAATGTTTCTAATTTTTTTATTTCTCCTTTTACAATCTTCTTTTCTACAGTGAGATATAAGAGATTGTTTGGTTCAGACAGTCCTGCCAGGTTGACTGCCTGTTCCAGTCCCACTTAACAACTAATAGTGATTTTCTGAAGGTTCTTTGTTTTAAGTTTAAACAAGAAAATTTCTAATGGCGTCATAGTGACTTCAAAGTTCCAGTGCTCTCCCTGTTCCTGTGTAAGCTTTTTTAAAGGTTTCCTCTCTCATTCTCTATCTCTGCATGCTTTGGTTGAAGTATGCATCACACTAAATGACATTTTGGTTTTGAATAAAAGATGCACCAGACAGATTATATTATCTATACATACTATTTTCCTCTGCCAAATCAAAGGATTTAGAGATGTCTCCAGCAGGTTTTTTTTGTGTGGAAAACCATTTGGAGCTGTTCTAGCTGTTACAATTTATGAAGATCAAAATCTACTTTAAGTGTTCTTTCTACAAAGTCTGTCAAACCATAATCTTGCTGAGAGCGGACAGGTGGCAACATAGGAAAGGTGGAATCGACTTATGCCTCATATTTTTCTTATTTCAGTATGATTGCTGCTATATTTTGTACTTCAGGTCATGTTCTGAAGCCCAGGAGAACTGAACTGGATGGTTTTTGTCATGTCCCTCCCTACCTGTGTCAGCCTTCCAGCATGGAAGCGGGGAGTTCCAGTTACCCCTGCTGACCATAAAGCTGGAAAAGACCATTTTCGTGGCACACTGCCCCAGCAGAGCAGATGAAAGGACAGAGTCTGCCCAAATCTGTGACCATCGTGGAAGAAGGGGATGAGCATCCAGTCCTCTGGTTCAAGAGGAGACTGTAAATGGAAAAGGCAAAAAGCATCAGGCACTAGTAGACCTTAGTAGTACAAATGAAAATATCACTACATAGACTATAAGGGTTTCAGGTTAATGAAGCAATAGAAGTTGATGGTGATGACAGGTGTTTGGAAAGGCTTTTAAATTATTCTAGCTGGCTCCACATCAGTAAAAAAGGTGATTGATTTTGAGGACTGCAAAAAATGTATAATAAAGCTAATAGACATTAATAAAATGTCAAGAAAAATACAAAACTGCAGCAACATGGAGGAAAAAAAACCATGGAAGAAAACCCATTAATTATGCCTGGCAACTGGAGGAATAGAGCAGCCTTTTTTTAAGAAACATGGAGTCAAGTTACTAATCTTTTTCTTGTTTTCTGTGCCTTATGGGTTTATGAAGAGGAATTGCTGTGTAATTCAGAGAGCAAGTGAAGAGCTGCATTTGAATCATCTTCGTATGCAGCCAAAAAAGTGACTTGAGGGAATTTTGAGTGTCACTGTCTTTTCTCAAAGTCCAGAGAGAAGCTGGTGGGCAGGTACCAGTTTCATACTCTGCTCATCTGTCCATTGCATGGGCAATTGCAAAATCAAAACATAGCCCTATTCCAGAAGCAGTGCTTTATGCCCTTTCCTACTCAACTAGTTCTCACTTACATAAATGTGGGACAGTGAAAATCCTGACTCAATAGTGTGTGCCTCACAAATGGAGGAAAACTACATGATACATAAAGGGACTTTCACAAAAAGAATGGCATTTCTCATGCAAATTCATTGCCTTTTAATAAAACAGCCTTGGGGTTTTTTAATACAAACTGTTTTCTGTAAATGTTACTGGAGTCACATTGTAGCAGGAGTGTGAGAGTACGGAATAAGCACGAATAATGGAATAAGCACGAATGTGCTTTTTGAAGGTAGTGAGAACATACAATATGAATGAAATGCTTTTGGTGTCCATGGAATTGGCTGAGTTTTCTTTTTTCTCAGCATTCTTCCCGCATTTAGTTCCTGTATTGTCTTTACTGGTTATTTAAACAAATTTGGTCTGGATTTCATCTGAAATAAGCCAAGGAGAGCCATATATGCCTTTTAAAATAAAATTACCTTTTTAGCATTCCTACTGCTAGCTACATGATTGCAAGTACAGTTTATCCTCTCATATCAGCAGAGAAATTTGAATCACCCCTGGAATGCATGTCTTGAGCAGAGAAACTCTTACCAGCAATGAAGCCCCTCATCAAAAATTGTTCCTAGTAGTTTTAAGACTGTATTAAGGCTTGGATTGATTTTGTGGTGATTTTGGTTTGGTTCCTTGCCATTATTCCAGAAAATACAAAGATCAAAGAAAGACAGACATATTGATTGGCTTGGATCTGGTAAAAAACCTAGATTAGTGTCTTCTAATGTAACTAACATTTTACAGATGGCTTGGTTCATGTTAAAGCTAGGGATACATGTAGATTGAATTATCAGAGGATTAGAACCAGCTGCACTTAGTTTGAAAGTATTTTTGTGCATATTCTGTCCAGCAAAACACAGAGAACAGACTCTTGCTGTAAGAATTCCAGCAAATACCTCAAAAAAAACCCTGTGGAGAATAACTGAGGGTCTGCCTCCATTTACCACTGGTTACCTTTTCTTCAAAGAAACCACATCATACATGGATGAACTCATGAGTTCAGTCCATACATCTCATCTTTGACTGTGAATTAACAATAAAAAGGATCAGATCTGAAGAATTTAGTTGAATAAAACTATAATGTTCTCCAGCCCAGTACCCGTAGGAGATCCACAAGACACTGGGAGTGACTTTCCAGTTTCCTGCTTTACATTTTGTGCGCCTTCATAAAGGGATTAGGAAAAATCTGATTCTAATTTTATAATGTTTTGCACTAAGACTGCACATCTCTAAATGACTACACCAGATGCAAAACAATGAAATATCAACACCAGTGAACAATGAATTCATCTGCTAGAAAAATTATATTTAATTATTTACTTCTTCATATTCTGAATAGCAAAACATTTTCATAATATCTCAGGACACACAGTCCTAAACAGTACTAAAACAGTCAAGATTTTTGGTTAAACTAGATTTACCACATTTTATTCAAACTATAAAGCTCTTTGAAGATAATATTAAAAGAATTTTTAAATTATAAAAGTACTCCAAAGATACGTATCATTAAAATACTGTCATCCACATTTGCAGCAAAGTTACTGCCATTAACTAGATAAAACAGAACTAGTTTTTCTATCATTAGTACTATGTAGTTTATTCTATTCCAGGTTCTTAAGATCATTACTTTCAAAATATTATTAAAAACAAGGATAAATTCTTGCTTTGTACCCTTGAAGTCTTCTTTTATTGATGTCCACTTACACTGAAATTATTCTGGATTCTCATCTGCAAGGAAAATAATTTGCTGAAAAATTCAGAATTTGTTTAAGCTCTCTTTGCATAGATATATTAGACTTTAAAATAAATTATTAATGACGCTTAGTAAGACCAGCTAATTTTTAAGGCTGATTCATTCCAACTTTATTGCATGGGATAATCTCAACAAAAACAGTTCAGGCTTACTAGGAATAAATGCTTTATATTTTTAGTATGTTCAGGGGATATTTCTTTGCAGAACATTTTTTGCTGAAACAGATCACTTATGGTAAAATCAGTATGCTTCTACAATGCATGTTTTTCCCATAAACTTCAAGTCCCTTTACAGCTTATGCCGATGCTTCTGAGAAATAAGGCTTTGTCTTCGATACAGAGCCAACTCAATTACTCACTTCTCATCCATAAAGTTTATGTTGCAGGCCAGGCTTCTAAAGTCAAGTGCCATTTTGCATCAGGTATTACAGCTATAGGACTTTACTAAAAATGTAGCTTTAATCTTGTGTGCATGTATTTGTATATCCAAGGAAAATACAAAGCAAAGTCTTGACTCTGTCTTCATCTTGTCTTGGCAGTCTGTGGATTGCATTGGAGCTGTACCAATGCACTCCAGTTCATCCAGTTAAGCATCTCTGCGTGGTTTTTGCTAATTACCTTTTTAATTCTCAACAGTAGCAAGTACAGTCTGACTTGCTGCAGCAAACTCCAATGAAAAGCATTATTCAACTCCCAGGAGATTATTATCTGGAAGCCCTATTGTATTTTTATTTTTGAGTATTAGTTTAAAAGAAAAATATGGAATTTCTCATCCAGAGAAAGCTGAAAGGCATTCAAGCCCCAAGTTCAGTAACAGCCTACATACTTGTGCAAAGAATTATTTCAGTTTTTGCTTGCTAGCAATTCTTAGTTTTAATCAGGTGTCTCATCAACTATTACCAGGCTTCTACTCACAGAATGAAATCAGCTTGCAGACGTCTTTAATAAATATGTGTATTTTTCTTCTCTTTTGGTCTGTTCAGTTTGCATTCAATTCAGGGGTTTGAGCCTTCTCTACCCCAGGGGATATGGAAGTTGGCTTAACTGTTACATTAAATTCTCTTGTGATCAGATGTCATATTTTCAGGACTTTGGAAAATACTTATAATTTAATAATCAATTTTACAATATTAATAATTTATAGCAAGAATAATTATATGATACATATAAAATGCATTGAGCCTTGTGTTTTAATATTTGATATTTAGTATTCTATTACATACATTGTCTTTTAATACAATATATTCCAATAAAAACCTATAACTAGGCTGTGTAGTCTTTTCTAAAATGCTGATGTCTCAAAAAAAGGTGAGTAAATAATTAGGCATCAGAAGCTGAAATTGCTACACAGTGTTTTCATGCTGAAATGAGCACACTTTCTATTTTTAAAAAATACTTCTATCAAGACTTAGAATGAAAGAGCATGGATCAGTTAAGTGAACACCAGCCTGGACCACCGAGGGCTCAGCTCTCCTCAGCCTCTCCCAGGCACCCTCAGCAAGCAGCCCTACTCCTCCTTATCCAGATCCAATGGAGGGATTCCATCTCTTCTTATTCAAACAATTCATGGCAGTACTGCATGAAAAGTGGTCAGCAGCAAGAAGATACCTCTTGGCTCAGCAATGTGTTATTAAAATCAGATATTTCAAGTTTTTTTTGCTTTAAAAAGCAAACCGATTTGTGGAAATAATCTTCCTGATAGTTTTTGGGTTTTTTTCCGATCTCCAAACCATTGACGGTTACTGACAGGTCACTTAAGTAAGTCTAACTAACAGCTAATGTAAATTAAAATATTGAAAAAAGGAAGACTACTCATAATATCTTTGCTTAATCTGCTAACTTAGCATAAAGTAGGAATGAAGAAATTTAAATAACAACCAAAGACATATAAAAGAAAAAAGCCTAGGCCAGCTCTTCCTCTGTTTACTTGCCAAGACTGTAAGACTGACTTCTTTTTGTTTTGTGTGCACTAGCCTCTTGAGACACTGTCACCTAATCATGTCTGTGAACCTCCCAAAATGTGGCTGACAAACATCTCCATCCCAAGTGACTCACACCAGAACATAATTTTGCAGAGAGGTGTCAGCGAACATGCAAACCACATTTCTACTGCCTCTGCTTCAGGACTAGCCAGAATCTTCAATGTAATAAACAGTAATAAAAAGAGGTAAGTCTGATGTTGATTAACTAGAGATTTTGTTATAAAATAAGGTATAATGATCCTGAGTAGCCATGTTCAAGAAATTGCTTTACTGCTTGTTTCACTGAGAGGGAAAATGGAGCATAGAGAACGCCAGGTTGCACAATATAATGGCTTACATAATTAAATGTATTATTAAATAATAGCATATTATGTGATGCAGTTCCAGATTTATAAATTGGATCCCAAAACTCACTGGAAACTGGTAATGCTTGATAGCTTGTACATCTGATAATTTACAGAGCTGTTCAGTTTTGCCCATGAGAATTTACCTCTAGGTATTCCTTTGCTGTTGCTGGTTTTTTGGTTTGGTTTTTTTCTGTTTGTTTGTTAAATCAGGAGGCAACATTTTCTGGAGCATTCACAGATTACAGGTACTTTCCTGATAAAGTTCTGTTTCTGAGGGCTGTTATTGCACCTGTGGATTTACTGATGAACTGTGCCTGTAGGATACCCTATGGCCTTACCTGGGTACAAAGGCAATAGGGATAAAATTATCAGACATAAACTGCTAAGATCATAGTCAAAAAGAACATTTAGTCGCAAGAAGCATCAGGAGTGTTACTTGGGAGCCAAGAGGTGCTCTGGAGAAGGAAGTTAAGGTCTGAGGGGCTGAATCAAGACAGGAGCCATCAGCAGAGCAACATCCATCTCTGCTCACTGGTACTGCAGCTCTGAACTCTCCACTGATTCTGTGGTCCTGCAACAATATCTGTTGGAATGATTTAACAGGAGCACAGGTTTATTTTCAAAAGCTACCTGGAAATAACAACTGCAGAGAATTTGTAAGTTCCTTGCAGACAAAAAACAAATATAAGGTCAAAAACAAGAACCTGAAGGATAAATATGGTAGTGAAACTGCTCCATATGGCTTGATCCCTGCTCCCCGAGAAACACTGACAACTTCTTTTGTGTTAACTGAAATGGACTATGGATGGGACCTGGTAATAATTAGAGTTCAAAATGTCTGGCACTCTTAGGAAAACAGGTGGATGAATCCATAACTAAGCAAAAAATGAACTTATGCATATTTATTGTGAACAGCTGCAGGCAAAATCCCAATGTTTTAACCCTATACAGCCTTTGTAATGTGCCTACATTCCTTTGCACTGACCACCTGTTATTTATCAGTTGCACCATACCAACGTTGCCTTATGAGGAAGAATTGGCTGTGATTGATATAGACACCATCCCGGCTCATGGCTTTGCCTGAGGGACTCCAAGTCAGGGACATCTGGTGTGAGAAGGGACTACTGGCTGGCTGCACAGTGTAGCCCTTGAGTTTGGATCTTATTTGGAATAAATACATGTGGCTCTTCAGCACCTCCTTGAAAAGAAGGACAAATTTGCATAGTAAGAGGAAGAAAAGCAAAGATACCAAATCTGGTGCCACACCCTCCACCCATGAGTGTGCTTTTCCAAGCTTTCTTGGACCAATTAAAACTATCAGGTGAGCGTTTAATGGAATGTGGCTTAATACTGTTTGTCAAAAATTGTTTGAGATAAGCATTTTCTGTGATAAACTACATAAAAATGAAGCAAGGACTGTGTCTAGCACACACAAATAATTTTCATGAAAAAGCTTGCCTTAGCAATACAGTTACAATACAGTGTTACTGAATAGTTCATGATTTTCTCTGCCTTGCTGCTTAATAAAGGACTAGGACTGCTTCCAATAAAAATGGGAGGCAAAACTTCACTTACTCCAGAAGCAGAAAGCTCAAACTTTAAAACGCTCTCTCCATTTCATCACACTTACTGATGTATGTCTCAATAGCCAATATATTGTAAGGAATTTGAAATAGATGTTCTAGAAGATTTGGAAAATATTCTTGCATATTTTCAGTAGCTCCTTTATGCATTGTTAAATTACCACCTACTCCCACTAATTCTGCTGACATCAACCACAGTCTTTTGTTGTTACCTTCAAAAGGTTCTGCATTAGGCCCTAAAGTTGCACTTAAGAAATATAATTAAGGATTAAATCCTTTTTTCTTCGAAGTCAATATGAAAACTTTAATTCTGTTAATGCCAGTGATTGCAAAGAAATTGAATTAAATTCAATTTATATAATTAAATCTTTGTGTACATAATGACTAATATTTTCCCATTGTTGTCTAAAAGAGATTAGTTTTTTTCTTTTCCTCAGTCTGTTCAAGACAATGCTGAGATGGCCATCAATTGTCAAGATGATCTGAATCTGAGTCTGAGTAAACACAATTGGAGTTTCACATTTCAGGCACTGAGTGTTGTGAACATGAGAAAAAAGTATCAAGAAAGGATTTTAACATCCACCTCCTAATCTGTGTTATCTTAATTTATTTCTCTGGGGGTTTACCTTTGCTGGAAAACAGCCGAGACTCAGTCCATTCCCTTTCACTGTTTGAATAAATGACTTGGAAGTATACAGTTCTTCACTGTCTTCCAACTTCCAAACTTCTATTTCTCATCACAGTTCTACCTGTAGTTGGTAGGACATGTAGTATAAGATTAAAATTATATCATGGAACCTAACGTTCCATATGCACCCTTCCTTCCTTCCTTCCTTCCTTCCTTCCGTCCTTCCATCTGTCCTTCCTTCCTGTCATGATTGAACTCATAAATAAATACCAGGTATAAATCTCCAGTGCCTGTGTGTTTATATTAATATTCAAAGTAATCCCTGCAGTACTGTTGGTGTTATTATTCTGGAAGGAAGAATGCTTCTCTTTCTGTGTTGGCTGTCAAATCTGTTTTTTCCTATCTGCTTTTAAAAGAGGAATTTATTCCTCACCAAGCACTATAAGATGTATTTTTAAACCATATGGAGTTTGGTTCTAGTGGGACAATTTTTAATTTGGAATAGGGTTGAATTAGAACAGGATTTGCATAAAGAAGACATGTATGACTGCTGAAAACTATTGCTGGGTTAATTCTGCATTGAATTAAGGAGTTTGGAAGTTTTACTACTCTCTGGAAAAATTGCCCCCTTTCATATCCTAGAGCTCTCTGTTCCTACTAGTTCACATTACCCAGTCCTTTCTCTTTTTCTCTTCACTGCACCAAGGATGGTTTCTACAACAGGGCAATTTGTGCTAGAGGAGTTGTTACAACACAGTAAAATATCAGTGAAGAAAAGGCACTATATGGTTTTGCTGTCTTTTTAAGACAGGAACAATATCTACTGAAGGCTACCCTTACCTCTTTAATGCCTCCAGTACATCTTCAGTGTTTTGTGCCCATAAAGGTTATGCAAGGAAAATGAAGCACACAGTAAAAGTGTGCCTTTCTAACACCAGAGAGGAAGCATTGGCCTCCTTTTATTGCATATCAGCTATCTCACTTTGAAAAGAAAATGAAGATAAAGCCCTGTGCCTGTGCTTCTGGACAACATAAGAGAGGTCAAGCACAGCTATATGGCAACCTACTGAACTCTCCTCAGGACCTGTTGTGACCACTTGCTTTCATCTAGGCCACAGGGTGTGATAACAGTTTAGAAACTGCCATTTATCTGCAAACTGCCTCTTCCCATCCCTCCCCCTCTCCCCACATCACTCTGTCATGGAAGACAAAGTCTTGGATTTCTGTATTCATAGGAAAACTACCACTTTTACTTGAAAAAATGGAATAGCAAAACTCATATCCATTATGCATTAGGAGACTCTGGGCAGAAAGCTAGTGCTGGATAATTGGTGCTCTATAAATTCACGTGCTCCATTACTGTCCATATCTTCCTTTTGTAGTGAAACTATAATATGAAATCTCCATAAACATTTTTCATTACAAAGTCTTCTGTCTAGATGTAATAACAACTATTTGCTTGGCCATATCTTAAATATTTGACAGTTTCCTACAGTTCCCATTCCAAAGGTTTTCTTTTTAAATATGTCTTCCAAATCCTCCTAAATATAGATGTTGTCCTTAGTCTCACATTAAGGCAGGTCTATCTGTGATTAAAAAGCTGCTATAGAGTTATAAAGAGAGAAACAGATAATGTCACCTGTCAGAAAAAAGTGTTACCTGGCAGAAAAAACTGGGGAGATAATGGATAGATAAAAATCTCTTTTCCTCCTTTGCCATTGTAATGCCTTAATCACGTCAACGGATTCCCTGCAACAGCCACCCTGACAGCAACCTGAGCTTTATTCCTAATCCACTGCAGGAAGTGTGGCTGAACAATAGATCCCTTGTTCTTGCTACAAATGGGCAAATAGATGAGAACAACACCATCAGATCTGCCTTGCCAGTTAGCTTCAAGTAGCATTAAAAATTACTGGAATCTGGATCCACCTCTGGTGCACACAAACCTAAGTGTATTTCAGCAGCACACAGTGCCAAACCAAAGTTATGTGTTTATTTGTACTTTCAATGTAATTCTCATTTCCCTCATAGACTGTGAATGTATGGATTGTTCTATATATCTATGAAGAAAATATGTTGCAAGAACTATTTCTATGCTAGCAGAGTAACCACAGTTATTATTTAAACAATGTGAACTGGAGTTTTGATCTGGATGCACGCGTCACACCACTACTTTCTGTTTTCTGATTAACTGGATAA
The DNA here is from genome assembly GCA_013398175.1 of Climacteris rufus. Taxonomy (NCBI): domain Eukaryota; kingdom Metazoa; phylum Chordata; class Aves; order Passeriformes; family Climacteridae; genus Climacteris; species Climacteris rufus. Next base: position 582,233 of record VZRZ01004912.1, read on the forward strand.
AATGCTTGGAATTATTTTTTATTTCAGTGGTCTTTTAATTTGCCCCTTTATTATTTTATAAAGTCTGTTTGGATTTGAGGAACTCCCTGGCTCAAACCACGACACTCCCTAAAAAATAAACTGCAATGCTGCTTTCTTCCGTGCTGGCATCTTTTGGAGTTTTCAGTGTTCTCTCCTGCAAGCCCTTGGAGAGCTGTGTAATGTGTTTAGCACAACAGAGCATTTTCTTTTTGCTGTGCTGTGCTTGTCAGCTGTACATTACCTTTGGCTTTCCATGTCTTCAAGCAGATTGCATATGTAATTTAGTGCTATCTCCTACTTATAGTTTTCCATTTGTTACATGGAGGAGGTAACAAATCCTTCCCTCACCGTGAAATTCTTCCCTTGTCAGTCATGTTCCTTAATGGTGTTACTTGCAGCCTAAAAGGGCTGTTGGTCTCCTTGAGAGACAGCAGGGTTTATTTGTGGCTCAGCCACTCTTCCTAAGTCATGCTGTCAGTTCGCTGCAGGTGCAGGAGGTGGACTTGTGCATAGGCAGACCCTTAGTGAAAGAGCACTAGCTCCTGGTGGTCTCTCTTTAGTAGTGCCAGCCTGGCATCTGGCTCCTGGCCCAGCAGTCCCTGCCTAGGACACTCTTCTGCCTCAATGTACCCCTAAGTCTCTGCAAATCTTCAGTTACAATTCCCCACGTAGTCCCTTTATGAATTTCTATATTTTTCTTTCAAGACAAGGAGCCTTGAAAAGAAACTTTTTTGGATGGATTTTTTTCAGAAAGAGGATCCAAAAAGCATGTGAAAATAAATGAGGCAAATTTGATTACTGTTTGGAAAGTACATTTTGGTACAGTGTGTGGCTGTTCTTATCCAGCAGTGTCCTGCACAGACAGAAGGAAATCATATGTATTTACAGAGGGAGAAAAGTATTTGGCTGCCTCCAGTGCCTTCAGCCGAGTTTTAGGTATATTAGCTAAGAGTGTGCTGTATTCCTATCCAGTTTTCTGTGGACCGTAACGGCCGCTTCCTTGAAATTCCATGGGTGACTTGTGCTGCCGGCAGGAGATGCACATTCCTGTTGCTGCCCGTGGAGGTGGTGCTGGCATCAGGGGGTCTCCAGGCACCTGGGGAGATGGGAGGTTGGTGGGGAGCCTACAGTGCCCCAAGACTCCTCTGCCAGACAGCCCACAGTGCCAGGGGGGTCTCCATCCCGCTCACTGTGGTGCTCAGCTGTGGTGACCCAGATCTCTGCCAGCACTGTCTCCACCATGCCTTTGCCTCTGGAGCCTTTGGCTCTGGGGCCAAAACGTGCTCCTGAGGATCAACATACAAGTGAGATGGGAGACACTTCCTACTTCTCCAACCCAGAGCTTTCAGAATCTGATTTTGCTTATATAAAATGAGGGGTTTTTTTCTCTGTTTTTTCTTCTCCCCAGTCCTGATGTCCATCAGATCTGAAGCATGAGTAGAGACGCTGCACACTCTCAAGGCTTGTGGGGCTGGATCTCAGGACATGGACCCTTCAGCCTCTTGACCCCACCATTTTGCAGAGACATCATTTCCTTCACAAGAGACACACAAACAGAGGAAATGGTCCTTGTTCCTCCTCTCTGCAGTGCACACGCGCTCCAGAGCAGCCAGACTGTGGCCTTCTGGTTTTCATTATGATTAAATGTTGGAAATGTGGTGTGCACTTTCCAAGAGGGGCACATTGTGTATGTAATTTATTAAAGTAAAGGGGAGAGGAAGAAAGACTCCTTTTGGTTCTAAATGCAAGAACTGGGGTAGTATTGTGCCATGTCTTCCAATGATTATTAGCCCTATATCTGTGTATATGCTATTAAAAATATATATTATAAAAAAGATGTGTGATACCGTTTTGTTTGTATGTGGGTGTGTGCAAAGTCTTATTAACATTTCTTGATAAGAAGGACATACACCTAGTGAGAAGAAAAACTAGTATGTGGATGCTATTTCAGATCTGAAGCCTTGATATTTTTAGCACCTTCATTTTTGGAATAACATCTATCATAGCTGTACAAAACAGAGATACACAATACGTGCAGAGAATGCAGGAAAAGACTTATTTCACTTCAACTATGCATATGTACTGAGCTTCACAGTACAGTGTGTGTATTGGGAGCTGGCTTAGAGCTGAGACTTGGCAGTGCACAGGTGTCCACACGACAGATAAACCTGCAGCTTGCTCTGACAGACCCTGGTCTCTGCCTGCAGAGCTGAAACAAGACCTTACTCATAGAAAAAACTCAGGAGAAATATAGGATGTCATAAACCCAATTTGTTCCTACTTTGTGAAGATTTAAGTGGAAACTCATGTCTGCTGTGTGCTAGCTTTTTGCAGTGCAAAGGCAGGGAGGTAATCATTGAGTGAGCAAAAAACCACTGGCAGAAAATTAATAAACAAAAATCCAACTGTAATTGCTGGGGGAAAAGAGAACATCTCCATTCCTTCAGCTGCATCTTCTGTTGCCCAGCATTTGTTCCTTTCTTTACATGGGCAGCATCCTGAACTACATGGAAGAGTTCCCTCTGGAGAAAAGGTTTCTTGCTAGGAAGTGCCAGAATTTCAGCGTGTGAAGAGCATCTCCCCTCAGCACAACAGGGACTGAAGCTCATGCACCAGCCCTATGTATTCAAAAATCCAAAAATCTTTAGACTGGTCTAAAAATTATGGGATAGAAAAATACCAGCTGTGCAATTCTTTCCATTTGCTTTGGATTGTTAAAAGTTTTCAATTTTGTTTCCACTTTTCTCTGCAATCCTGAGGGCAAATTGATTTTCAAATGAAACCTACAGGACTCTTGAAACCAGAATTAAAATAAAACAAATCAAAACAAACTCAAACCAACAAAACACCAAATTTTCCAATGGTAAGACTTAGAAATATTACACCCAAAATATTACAAGAGTAGCTGAGAAGGATTGGTTTATTACCGTAAAAATAGAGGACATCAAATTAATTCCAGAACTTGACACTGCTGACATGTGAGGGAAGGTGAAGGACAATATAACTTACTAATACGACACATATGTGTGCAGTGAATATATTGTAGTGATGCAAGCTTGCCAAAGACTTTAAAAAGCATTTGCAAACACGCAAAAGCATTGCTGTGAGAGCAGAGCTAAGCATCTCCCTGCAAATTCTGGAACTAATCATGGAGAGTGTATTTCTTTCTTCCTTAATCTCGTGGTAAAGCAGATTGGGTGTTAGCTTGGGAAAAAAGGCCTTACTGCCACCATGAAACAGTCTCGGGCTTCCCTTACTGCTTTACCTCACTCTTCCCCTTTCATTGCAGGAGACACAGATACAGACAATATTTTTTCTTTCTCATTCTTTCTTCACACTGCTTTGTTCTTAAGATTTTATATACACAATCAGGGATGTTGAAGGTATGTTTTGTAGCTAGGGCTGAAAGTTCTTGAATGTTTAGGACATGATGGGAGTCCGTAATCTCTGTTATGTTTTGGAGGGAGGGCCAGTCGTTGTGGGTGGGCCCAGGTGGGTTTACCTCTACTCTGTGCTCCCGTGAATATTATCTGCTTGTCATTTTACTGACAAAAAGCAATTAAATAAATTCAAGTCAGGTGTTCTTTAAAATAAAGGGACCACATACATGCAGAGCCAGGGGATTCCCCTGTGCCAGCAGACACCTCAGCACAACACAGACGTACCTGCACCAGTGATGCCAGAGCCTGAGCCATGACACAGCAAGCTGATCTACCAGGCATCGCTCACCAAGCATCATAAGGGTACATGGGAGCAGGAAATGCTGCCTTTGAGAAGTGGATAGCCATATACTCACTCCTACAGGAATAATCAGTGATGCTTCTCAGCTGGCAGGGCTTTGCTGGAGGTAACTTGGGAGGGTACTGCCCCAGACAGCCAGCAGAACATGCAAGGGGCTGCTGCAGATGCTGTTTTCTCCTTTATGAGCACCCTGTGGATGTTTCTGCAGTATTCCAGATCTCCTCCTCGGGCAAGAGGAGCTTTAGAGAGAGCAGAAAAGAAACATACTTTCACAGCAGGGAAGAAAAGAGAAAGATGAGGAGTGTGGCACTAAACAAGGAAGAAAATCTGTTGGGGTAAAAAGAAAAGTTGGCAGGGGGGAAAGCCAAGTCCGAGTACTAGCCTGTGGGTTGCACAAATTATCTGTGCAATTAAGATAATAGCTTCCATGGCAGTTACTGTGGAAGAAATACCATAAGACTCCAAGAGACTCAGCGGAGACTCAGCTACAGAAAAGAAAAACAAAATGATACACAGATGAGAGATCCCATCCTCTGTTCTTCAACAGACCATGCTCTAGATTATGTGGTGATTTTTTATGTCTTCCGTATTTTTCTTTCCCTTTCTAATCAAGAGTTTTCTCTCAGCTATTTTACTCCCCCCTTTTAGTTCTCTGTGCATAAATCATTAAGTCTGGCAGTATGTTGTTGACTTCATCTGCACTAAGAAGTCTCGTGCGAAGTAGTACATGACATAGTGGCAACATCTGAACCATATTTCTCATGAATGCTCATATATCATTGTTTCTAACACTGCAAGTGCATGACTGCTGAAGACAATTACAAATTACCCGGCTGGAAGAATAGTGAGACTTATGTTGTGTTGTTGCCTGTTCTTCTAACTGGAAGTTTTCTTCACTGGTGCAAGTGTGACCCCTTCCCTGAGCACTATACTGCATGGCCAGACATATGGAGTCTATCCTTTCTGCCTTTATGGTGCAATACCAAAATATGCTACAATACCTGACATAACTCCAACTGAACCAGCTCCAGAACTGGGAACAGTTTAGCTGCATCAGCAGAGTGGTATGCCCAGGCTAATTAAAATAGGGCAGAGGCTGCACTGATACAGCTATATTGTTCCTGAAACTAAGATATTATCTCAGCCAAGAGCTGCGCTGTGCAATACAGATACACTCTCTTAAGACTGGTGAGAGATATATGGTTATGTTCTTTAAGATTCAGAGACAAGCGCCCATGTAATAACTTTCACCTTACCTACCTGTTTTAAATATTGGCACAATCCTAAAAGATTTTCATCTTTCCTCCCAGGTTTTCCCCTACATTCCACAGCTGCTGAAGAAAAACAAAAACCCATAAGCAAAAGTGACTTAAGGAGGGAGTTCAGAAAAGTTCTTAGCCAGTAAAATTCTTGAACAGAAATTGTCCGACTTCCCCACTAATATCAGCTATTCTCTCTTGTTCATTAGTGGCAAAAATTTGGCCATTTTCTCAAAGCTGACCATTTGTTCCAAAATATGCACTGGACTTAGTCCTTTTACTTCTAGTCTGTTAAAGATCTCTTCTCACTGTTCTTATCTCTGCTGGCGTTAATTTTTTTCATTCCTCTTTTCAAGTTTTTACTATGTGTTTAAGATAAATTTCTTATGCATATTTTTATAATATACTTCCTTTTTTCCTTGCATTTATTATTTTTAAAATGTCAGGACTTCTTTCTACATCCTCTGTACTACTGATGCTACTGGAGTCTTCCAGCTATGCAGTTTTACTTAGTTCTTTTCCCTTTCATGGTCATGGCTTGCTGGCTATTTTCTGCTTTCCACCCTATGAAAAGTTGGCTTATCCACTTCCATGTATGAGATGTAAATCATTGAGCCTCCCAGCCAATTTCTCACTGGCCAGCCCTTTTCACATTGAACTTAAGCAAGTGATGCTTTCTGCATATGTTTGCTCTAGATCCTTTCAGTTTCTCTGTTGCTCTCAGATAGTGTTGGAGCTTTCCAGTGGATCCAGACTCAGCGGACTCAGCAGAACCAACAGAAGTGGCTGCAGGAAAGAAAATATGACAGGCCAAAACCACTGTTACTGGCCACTATGTGACTGCCTGTAGAAGACACTTGGGAAATTTAAAGTAAATTAAAATACCTGCAGAAACTCTTCAATTGGTGAATGGTTTGGTTCAACCATTAAACAAGACACCAAAGTGCCTATCCAAAAATTGGTATTTTTAACAAATCTCTCTAGGATCAATAGCTTTAAGTCTCTGGGGAGTGTCGTCATCAAGGACTGTCAAGAGCATTTACACAGGAAAAATCAAAAGTGAACCAAACCCCAAGTTCATTTATTTGTACCAAAAAATTCTTTCCCTTCATTTGGACTCAGAATAGAAAAATCCCAAGAAGTTCTGTTTTCAGATTTGCTTTTTTCAACACATTAGCAGTAAAGATTTATCAGTGTTAAGGTGTGCACTTTCCAAAGGATTGAGCTTGTTTCTAGAACCTGACCTAATAATGCTCATCCTCTTTTGAAGCTTAATCATCTCCTAGAGCCAGCAAACAGAATTTCTGCATTGCCCCTCACAACTCTATCTGGGCAGTTCCACAAGTGTGGCACCAAGTATGAAATAAGAAATGTACCGAGAAAATTTATCAATAAAACAGAGTTGGAAAAAGTGGCATCTGGAAATGGATGGTACATACGCAGAACAAGTAGAAAGTGTATTTAATAAGGTATGTTTAATTTATTCATCTTCACCCGTAATACATTTATAGGCAAAAATTGTGCAAGTGGGGTCCATTTCAACAATGTGAAGATAAGGAAGGGAAATACATTTCTGACTCAGGTGGAGAATGTATCCTATAATCATTAGTCTATTTCAGGGGAGCAGTTATGTAATTGCCTAATCAAGGAACCCCCACAAATATGCAGCGTTACCCTGGCAGCAGCCCAGGTCTCCTGGGCCATACCTTGCTTGCATGTGTTTGCATGCTTTCAAATTTAAAAGTAACACAGGGAATTGCATCTCCCTGTACTTTAACTTTCTTGATAAAGGTTAGACAGTCCCACCATGCTCATGAGAAGGTAGGGGCAGGAAGGAACCCTTTTCCACAGCAGTCACAATATCAGATTCTCCCAGCACATCCTGGATGTCACCTGCATCCAGGGGAACACGAAGAGCCAGACCAGTGCTAGAGACCTGTTCTCACAGCTTGTCAGCAGAAATGCAGAAGTGTAGTATCTCTCCTCAGATGATCCCACCAATATAAGTCTCCTGGGGTTACCCCTCAGGGAGTAATATACACCAGTATTCCCAGGGAAAAACATGTGTATGTGTAGCTTCATGAGAAGGAATTTCCTGTTGCTTGGCTTGCCTCATGCCCACCATCAGTCCAGTCAGAAAGCCACCCTTCTACCTGGATTATAGCTGAAATGGTAATTATTGCCTTATTTCTTCCTGAATGGTCCTTTACAGAATTACTCATGTCCTCATCATTTACTTCGTTGCACATAAAATAAAATCAGGTATTTTCATTTCTTCTCATAAGGAGATCTGTAAAAAATTTCATTGCCCTAATCAGAACACATCCCTTTTGTGTCCTCTGGTTAGATTAAATATACTTCATTAACAACAACAACACACCAGGGCATGAGAGTGATATCTCCTGTCATGCATAATAACTCTTGTGGTCATTTCCAAGAAGCAGTTTTTCCTTCCCTTCTCTGTTTTCTTGTTAGTTTTGTTTGTTTGTTTTATTTTGTTCTGTTTTCATTTGGGTTTTGAGCGTTTCTGGGTTGTTATTTTTTGCTTTGCCTCAATATTTTTTTTTCAAAAGTTCATTGGATTTTTTTTGAGGGGGAGACATTTTTTGTGACATTTCTCCAATGTCACAGGTCTTCATTTAAGAGAAAGAAAAACCAAAACAAGGCTGCCTAAGAACAGTTTTGCAGCTATCTTTGACCTGCTCTGTATAGCCACTGCCAAAAGTAACTTCTGCTGCGTGGCTCAGTAACCACCCAAGTGCTGCAGCACATTTAAATTGATCTGCAGATGACAGGTGAAAACAAGTGAACTAGACATAGACACAGAGGGTGAGTGAAAGAACAGACAACAGAGAGATGTCCTCAAATAGATTATACAGGTCAAGTCATGCAAGTGCTGTTATTGCTGCTGATTAATTCTGTCAGCTGTTATGTTAATGTGCTGCATGGCATGAGCGGGCACTGAACAAAAGTACAGGGAAGCTGAGACTATTTTCTAAATAAGGATGTGGCCCAGACTGCTTGAAATTTTGTGTGTGTGTGTCTGTGCCTGGCGGAGTGATGATGGATGATAACAGGATGAGAATGAAATCTCTATTGCTGTGCTTTGGCAATGCATCTCTCTCCAGACTCAAGAAATGAGAGGCAGGTTGGATTTTTTTATTGCCAAACCCAAGCCTTCAGAAGTCTTGAGATCATCTGACGTTGTATTTTTTAAAATAATAACTATAGATTCTGGTTTTGGTTGCCCGTTTTTTTCCAGACTGACAGCATTTCTTTTTCAATCCTCCTATTTCCATAACGGCTAGAACTGCACATAATAAAACAGAAAGCTAAAACCTTACTGTGTGCCAAGAGCTGGGAAAGTTACAAACTGCACGAATTTCTGATAACATTTTGCATTATGTAACTTATCCGTAAGGTCAGACCTCAGGATGGGAAGCACAGTGAGAAGGATGCGTGCAAGCTGGGACAGGCTTCACTTGGGGAGATTCAGCATGCAGGAAAAGAGCACCTGAAAGGCTTTGGGAGGTAGTTGCAACATGAGCCTGGCATTTTAGCCGAGGAGGTGTTTAAGAGAAGGTGAGGACTGTCAAAGGCATAGGCAGAGCAGTGCATGGGCTGCTGGAGGCAGCTGCCAGCTCCCCAGTGACAAAATCGCCCACAGACAGTGGTGTCACAGCTCGCTGGAGTGGCCTTTTCTCCAGCATGCTCGGAAAGCAGCAGCTTTGCTCCCTGTGAACCATGTCCCTCCCTGGGAGCCAGGCTGGAAGTGAGGCTGGGTCCTTCTGGCATTGTGGCACCTGCCCTGGGCTGTCTGTCACCCAGGAGCCCTAGAAAAAGTCCTGGGGGTACCAGCAGGACATGGCTTTCCTGTGGGCTCCTGAAACAGGAGATCCCCTTGTCATGCCAACATTGCTCATTTCCTGTCCCCATGGGTTGTCCCCTCCTGCTGCAGCCAGTCCCAGCAGCCTCCGGCCAGGCAGGCTTCTGTGCTAATAGCCCAGCTGGGAGCCTGTCCCGAGGAGTGGGGAGTGGTTGGGGTAAGGACAGGCTGAAAGTGCTTTCACATAGTGCCTTGAAGAAGAGTTTGTGTTCCTCAAAGTTTGTTCATTTCTTTCAATACACCAACTAGTCTAACAAAATAATTTGTCTTCCCCTAGAAGCCTTGCCTTGCTTATAGCCATAGTGATACCTGCCTGCTACAGAGAGACACTCTTGGAATGAGTATTGTGGCATTATTTGGGTGTTTGTTACTAAGAGCATCTTGTTGCCACAGGAGACTTCTCTCTTGCTTTTAGTAGTAGTAGTTTGCATGGGCTCAGGGGTTTGTGAGGGAATCTCAACACTGACTAATGCCTTGCTTCCTTTTCAATTGCCATTTACTTTGTAAAAGCTGCCCCACGCCAAGGAGGCTGCATTTCAGCCCCAAGCAAATATGTCTGATCAAGTGGTGCAGACAATGTGAACATCAAGTCACTGGAATCTGTTTTCATCAACACTGGTGCTCATTAGTAGGCAATCTTTTTTTTTCATTTCCCTGTGTCTGCTGGGAAACTTATTTTTTTTAATCTGCTTAAGTATGGGTATGGTTGTAGATCAAAGATGAATCACATTATTTTTATTTATTTATTACAATAAAAATATATAAAAATAATTTTTATATAACATATCCATGCAGGAAAAAAGAATGAATACACAGCCAGAAATGCAGATGTTGCAAAAATCTCCCTTCCTTCTGATTTTTTTCTGAGATGGTATGCATTGCTGCTCAGTGTGCAAATAAAAATATGTCATAGATGTGGGTAGTTTTGATGCCTGACACTTGGTAAATAAGTTTATTCTTTGTAAATTTGTGCAAAAATATTATGATAGTTTTCTTTTCTTTTTTTCTTTTTCAGGAAGGGGGCTGGAGAGACTGGATCTGAGTGGCAGGAAATGAAAAGCAGGCTTGAGGGGAGAAGGGTAAAAATTGAGCAGCTGAGAATATGACCAGAAGGCTGAATGCTGACAAAAATGGGAAGTAACCCCATGGTCTGGCAGATGTTTGAAGAATTAATTTAGCAGCTTTCACTGCAGCTAGAAATGGTGTTAGTTTTTCTAAGCTGTTCAACAGGCTGGAGTTGTTCAACAGGCTGTGAGGGAAGGCAACTCCAGATTGCTGGAGCAGAAGCATGTAGCACTGATGGGACACAGCACAAAAGAGCAGGAGTGAAGAATTACAGGGTGAGAGATTGCATTGCATAATGGAGTGGCTGGATGTTATCAAGAGATGGAGTCAATTATTTACTCGGAGGGTGGTCTTCTTGCTCTCCACCTCATCTCCTCTGTGTCTGTGATGTTTCTCTAAATTCAGCTTCACAAACTTTCAGCCTTTTTGTGCCTAATGAAGGGTGAGTGAATAGGCTGAAAATGGAGCACATCCCTTCAGAGGCTGGGGAAAGACAAGCTGCACCATTTCCCCCATGCTGTCCTGTCCTTTGGTGCTCTCATCCCTTCCAGAAGAGGGATAGCTGTGAACCTTGCTGCCAATACCAAGGATCTTGGCACTGCCAAACCCTGCATTAGTAGCAAGTGATCTTTCTGACCACTTGTCTTCTCTTGGTTTTGGCAGAAGAAGTCAGACATACCTGAAAGTGAAAGGAAGTTGAAAGACATTTTAGTCCCAACAACAACAAACCACCTCACCTGTCACTATTTTTGTAACTAAAAATCGGCTCTTAATATGTGATAGCACAAAAGCTCTTCTTTCTGGGTACTTGACCTCTTTCTCCTGGAAGACTACTGCTGTTTTTCTTATGCCCCCTTTGTTGCCCTATTTTTAAGGGAATGAGGCTTAGCTAACCTCAAATCTCACACGTGTAGCAGAAGAGCCTTGAAATCTGATCTACCAAAAGAAAACATACCCTAACTCTCAGAATTCATTTCAGAATATGGACTTTGTGGCCTGCCAGTGCAAGAATAACAGAAGCAGAAGGGAAAATACATGCTTTAAACTGACAGACTGTATATTTTATTCCTAGTGCAAGAAGACAAATTGCTACATGAGCAAGCATGCACCAGAATGTGATTAAATCTAAATCCAGCACACTCACCTTCTTCACAGCAGGGGCTTGCACAGAGTTCTATTCTGAGTGTTTCTGTCTGTGGAAACAATAGTTGGTATCTTGTCAGAAAGCCAGGCCAGGCAACATATGCAAAACCTTTTACCCAGATATTTGTTTAAATCCTCCACAATATAAAATTTGAATTTGTAATGAAACAGACACAAAAGCATCCTGAAAATATTTGTGGCCACAAAAAGAGTATCTTTTTCTTTCACTCAGCTTCAGAAACATCAAGCAAAGAACCATAGTGCTGTTTTATTAGCTTTTAAATGTGTACTAGGGCTCTGACACACTTTATCTTCTCAAGGAAAGATTCTTTCAAGTTGATCAAAGTGAGATTTGTTATCTCATGCAAAGGGAAATAAGACTTTGGAATCACTAATGAAAACTGTGAAAGAGAATGCTATCTCTGCTAAATGCAATGGATTATTGCAAAGATTCAATTTAGGTCCATAGTCATGTAGCAAAGTACAATTTGGCTCACCAGATGTCTAAAAAAGGTTTCCAATTTCTGCTGTAAGCAATACAAATACTAATATAGATAAAGAAAGTAAATAGAGCTGTTATAAATTAACACTATTGTAAACAAAAGCAGAATCAGGCAGCAAAAAAAAAAAAAGACAGTAATTTCTCTCTGCAGACAAAGATGTAAAAGAACAGCATCATGAAAAAAAAGGTTTTAGAACACTTTCATTATTCATTACAGCTATTTAGTGATGTAAAACTTCTATAGTATGTATGGGAGGAAGCTGACTCTAGACAACTACAAATCTGGGAAAGAAGTCCACTGAGGCCAATGTATGCATATCACAGAGGCTCTATTTGTGGCAAAGGCCATTAGCTGGATAATCCCATAAACCTGAAACTAACATTATTTCCATGAAAAATTGCAGTTTGTTTTGCAAAGTACTTCGGAGCAGCACCAGACAATTCACAGGCAAAATTTTCTTTGACATCTATAGTAACCTAGTTGAGTAAAAACTGAAGTCTAAATCAAAGACAGAAAGTCCAGTAAGCAGATCCCGTTTCTCATTCTGTGTGATGTTGCTTGTCTTGGTTGATTCTTTACCCGTAAATTGGTGAAGGTCCATGTGAATTTTTGAATAGGAATTTTCAGGGGAAATCCCAGGTGCTGCAAGAAGAAGTAGGTGGCATGTTTCCCTGAGTCAGCCTTCAATCATATGTCCAGAAATTCTGGAGGCATTGCTGATGGCCCCGTCTTTCATTCAGCAGTGGCCCACAGCCTGACCACCTCTGAGCAGAGGGACCAGGATCTGGGTCACCAACGGTGCTGGAGGCCTCCCTTTTCTGTGTCCCTGGTGCCAGCTGCATGAACAGTGGTGGCAATGCTGGTAGCCTGGTGGAAACTCTGATTCACCAGCTGTGGGTTTGTTTGTGACAGTTTCAGATCAAGCTGTAAGTTACAGCTCAGTGATCACTGTATATGTATTTAGCACCTTTGACTGCCCTTTCAAGGGTAAGGCTGTGCCTTCTTCACCCACCACAGGTTAGGGTTGAACTGGCTTTTGAATAAACAATTGCCAGGCAAGAATTTCCTTCTATTATTTTTGCTGCATCCTTCAAGTTTCCTTGGTATTTGCAGAAGCAAAGGTTTTGGCCAGAGTTGAAAGAAATAATGTGACATACAGTTACCACTGAGTTTCGATATCTTGAAATAATTCTTTCCTTCTACAGCTGTGCTTGCATGTTTCAGAAATAGAATTGGAGAAATCAGGCTTACAGCTTGATCCAAATCAGGAGTCTAAATATTTCACATTTGTGATTGTAATGCTGATTTTCTACAGTTATAATGCTTTGGAGAATAGATCTTTACCAAGATTTAAACATAGCATAAGATGTGTTGGGGAAAAATAGAACTAGCAGAAAAGGATGTGCTTTCTCCATGTCTGGCACAAATAGAAGGGCTGGCAAGCAGCTTCTGGGCTACTTTGTTTTGATAAAAATCAAAGTCAGAAATATGGACTGGACCATATTTCACATGTTAAGACCTAAGGTGGAGTAAACAGACCATGCTTGAAGCCGTGTTTTTACTTAACATATTAATATTTGAAAAATGGTATATATATGTTTTATTTTTGATGGAATCAACTTTGTCTTCTCACTTTTGCCTGTTATTTGTTTAACCTACCTCTGTTACATAAGATGTAAGAAGGGCATGGTTTGTAGAGAAGGAAAAATAAACAAAATGTGTTTATTAGATGTTCAGTGAACGCAAGGCTGGAGTTTACTTGTTTCTTCCCATAGCAGCAGCAAGACTAATAAAATGTATTGCTTCTGCTTACAGACCTCATCTCAACTGCTGCATAATTGCTGCTCTCTAAATACTACATTCTGTGCTCTGTAATGTAATGGCCGTTCGAGGCTGTAATCATTACAAATAAGAGATAAGCACTAAGATAAGCTATCTCAAAAGTAGGGGAAATACATGTATTCTTCAGATCACACACAGTTTTTCTCAGGCTGGTCTTGGCATATGTGTTTTTGTAGTATTTAATGCCAGACAGAGTCTAGAAAAATCTGATTTTTGTCAAGGTGCCGTGAAAGAATTGGTAAGGTGAGATGCTGAAATCAATGCCACCCAGAAAGAGGCAGTTTCACACCTCACAGATACCTAGTGAGACACATAAGTTCTCTCCTGCACATCTCTGCAGTGGCACAAGTTACCTCCTGCTGAGCACAATCAACCCAAGTAATAGTCCTGGAGGATAAAAAGGAATTTCTTATTAGGCTACAAGTGCTACAGCATTGTCTGAGATTGTGGGGTTTGGTGGTCTGATGCTTAAAAATAAACTGGGCTCTGATCCACTCATTTATGTTTTATAATTAACCTGGATCAGAAGTCATGTAAACTTTAGCTGTAGGGGCCATTCCACCTCATTCAGTCTCTTAGATCATGCTTGGGTGTTGAATGTGACACAGTTACAGGGCTGCTCAGTTGGCAAAACTGGCTTAATGGTGAGGGGGCTCATCGTGAACCGAAGCTGGGGTAACTGTGCAAGGAGATGACTGCTGATGCCCACCTTCCCTCTTCTGGAGGACTCGAAAGAAAAGTCTGAACAAGACCTTTGGAGGACAGTGTCTGCTGCCATCCTTGCCTCTTTGCAGAGAGGAAATCCACTTGATACTGTCCATAACTGCAGCTACAAATCTGCTTCATGGATATGTTGTCACTAGACAGGGCTTTTTAAAAAGGTAGCAGTAATCAGTTTGCTGTGTTTAAGCTTGACAGAGTTTTGTGGTCAATGTGTTCTTATGGGAGCTGATGTTTCTGGGATGTTGTTACCAGAATGCTGCAGCTGTGCTTTTAACTCTTAGAGGACTGGAATAACTTTATTTTCCTGTTCCTCACCCAGCAGCTTTCACATGGGGTTTCATAACTGAGGTGCTGCAGAGCCTCTGGCTTAAGCATGCAGCAGAGCTCTAAAGCTTGGTGCTAAAGTGCTTCATTGGATTAAGGTAATGTCTAATAACCCCTTGGAGAATAATATCTTAGTTGCCCAAAGTTTCCCAGATAGTGAATTCAAGAAAGTGAAGATTTCCATTCCACATCTGTCTTTTAAAAAGTTTGGAAGGTTGCTATGCACCAATGTATTCATGCATCCTGCAAATACTATGGGTTGGGGGTTCAAACCGTGAGCAACTGTATGATAAATGAACTAGTCATTAGTCACTCTGTCTAATCAGTTTATTTTTCTTTTTCCTAAAATCTGTAGTCATCCAGTCATCCAACAGACCTTGGATCTCTCTGAGTTTTCAGCTCACTGAACCAAAAGCACTGATGTTTCTTTGTGTAAAAGTGAATGTAATACTTTCTGTCCGTTCTTGGTACCTGGGATGGAGCCTCAGGACAAGCAGGCTCCACTTGAAACACATTTCTCTAAGGGAATGTGCTTGGTCTTGCTTTTGGTAAGTCTTAAGTCATTACAGATCTACAGAAACTGAATGATTCCTTACCAAATCATGAGACATTCTTATCATTTAATTGCATCTTGAACTCTTCCTTAGAAACCTGGAGCAGGAATAGAAAAATGATAGGAAAAGTCATAGAAAGGCTTGTAATTTAAAGCAAAGACAAGCACTCTCTTGTACCAGCTTCTCTTGCAGCTCCTTCCCTTTAAGCAATACCAGTGTTCTAGAATTATTTATCCTGTTTTCAAGTTAGCAAAAAAACAACCTTTGTTAGAATAGATATTCATTTAGGGCTTGTCAAAAAATGATATATTTAAAAACTGAGCTTGAATTTAATTAAAGAGTGAATTCCAAAATTAAGTATTAAATTGAATGAAACTGTCCTGTGGTTACTGTTACACACACCTCTGTGGCTGCCAGTACTTAGTACCTTTGGAAAAGAAAAAGCATCTATGTGGGATTTTAATTTAGTTTAACCAATCCACTTTAAAGAAAAATAAGAATTAACTTTCCTGGGTGTCCTTATTTGTACATTTTTCCTTCCTTGTTGTTTACTGTCTTCACTTGAAGACTACTCCCCTGTTGTGGGACAGCTCTTATGCTGTTCAGATCCAGCCCCTTTCAATAGGGAGAAAGCCTGTTCTGCAGTTACATGCAAACATTGCAAAATGTGAACATTGCTGGATTTTTTTTTATATGTTTAAAGCTTAGCATTGAAAGCCATTCTATCTGCCTATTGTAGATTTCAGCAAGGGGAAGAGTGACAAATTCCCTGAGCAGCCTGTGAAAAATGGAGGTTAAGCTCTCAAGGCCACTTCAGCCTTCCCAAAATGAATTTCAATAATCTGTGAGACATCATGGAAGAATGAAAGGGAGTTTCAAAATAGCCTTACTTTAAATAAAAACATACTTTGGCAATGCTACAAGATATCTACACTGACATGCTTGACCATCATATTGACATGTTCATCAAACCACTCAACAGACTGCAAATATCTGTGCAGACTCCGTGCCAAAAGCTGGAGCAGACAACCAGATGTGGAGCAGACTGGCTGAGCCTGTCTCCTCACCCAGCAGGAATGGGGAGAAGCTGCTTTGTTGGGGCTACAATCCGTCAGTTCATCTCTGGACATTCCCAGCGACAGAAATACCAGCATCCCTTCTCCTTGTGAGATGTTCAGGGGAAGAGGTTTTCTTCTGCTGGCTGATGGAAAGCCCACTAGGGAGAGTGTTCTAGCTGGAGCACAAGAAATTATAGGATGGGGAGTGACGCTACAAAATATCAATTCTCTGCAAGTATTCACTGTCATACAAACGTGAGAAGCTGAGTGTATGTTTACTGGATGTGAGTGTTGCAGCACATTCCTTGATCAGATGTTTGTACCTCAGGGAGCTGGGCTTCCTCTGAGATTTTGTATGACACCAATTTAAAATAGACTTCTATTACAGCCCCTTCCGACTTGCTTTAATTAATGATTATTTTTGCCAACAAGTTTACTTGCTAAGATATTGCCAGGAAGCAATAGTCAGTCCAGTTCTGAGTAGCTTTAAAGTCTGAGATAAACACACACACACACACACACACATATATGTATACAATGTCTCCTTGCAGGTGCCAGTACATAGCTCAGGGCTCACAAATTCCACAAGCACAGGAATAACACACATGTTTACTGTAAACACACTGCAAGCACACATGCTTAAAAAACCTCAGAGAAGTTTTTTTTTTTTAATCTGTATTACAAAGGATGTTGGGAAATAAGTGCCCTGGTGCAGATCACCAGGTATCCAAGACCCACAACCAATATGCCATTTGTCACTGGCTGCACTTGTTCAGCTCTGAGTAATGATGAGATGCTACAAGAAATATTTCAATTACCCAGTTAAATAGAGGCTAATGTCAAAGCAAAGGGACTGACAAGAAGTAACAATTTCTTGAGAACTTAGTGATATAGCCAGCTTAATTTTTGGACAGCTAATGGTGGGTAATGATGTCATTGTGTGGCAGCGTATGTGGCAAAAGCCACAGCCCCACAGGCTCAAGACTGGTGGGCACAGCC